>CALYOO010000125.1:152789-252113 GCA_945261195.1 Cryptosula pallasiana
GGTCCTAGAGACTAGTAAAAAATACCAACATGCAGGGCTCAACGCGCCGGTCATCGTGGTATGCATATGTTTGGGTTTGCTTCAAATAGTTTTCAGTTTTTGACAAAAAAGAGTGTCTTTGACTGACAGTGGTAACCAACCGTCAGTTCTTCTGCTAAAAACCCAAATTCTTAACCGTTGGTCCTAGAGACTAGTAAAAAAAACCAACATGCAGGGCTCAACGCGCCGGTCATCGTGGTATGCATATGTTTGGGTTTGCTTCAAATAGTTTTCAGTTTTTGACAAAAAAGAGTGTCTTTGACTGACAGTGGTAACCAACCGTCAGTTCTTCTGCTAAAAACCCAAATTCTTAACCGTTGGTCCTAGAGACTAGTAAAAAATACCAACATGCAGGGCTCAACGCGCCGGTCATTGGGTCTGCATATGTTTGGGTTTGCTTCAAATAGTTTTCAGTTTTTGACAAAAAAGAGTGTCTTTGACTGACAGTGGTAACCAACCGTCAGTTCTTCTGCTAAAAACCCAAATTCTTAACCGTTGGTCCTAGAGACTAGTAAAAAAAACCAACATGCAGGGCTCAACGCGCCGGTCATCGTGGTATGCATATGTTTGGGTTTGATTCAAATAGTTTTGAGTTTTTTGCAAAAAAAAGTGTTTTTCGACTGACATTGATAACCAACAGTCAGTTCTTAGGCTAAAAACACAAATTCTTAACCGTTGGTCCTAGAGACTAGTAAAAAATACCAACAAGCAGGGCTCAACGCGCCGGTCATCGTGGTATGCATATGTTTGGGTTTGCTTCAAATAGTTTTCAGTTTTTGACAAAAAAGAGTGTCTTTGACTGACAGTGGTAACCAACCGTCAGTTCTTCTGCTAAAAACCCAAATTCTTAACCGTTGGTCCTAGAGACTAGTAAAAAATACCAACATGCAGGGCTCAACGCGCCGGTCATCGTGGTATGCATATGTTTGGGTTTGCTTCAAATAGTTTTCAGTTTTTGACAAAAAAGAGTGTCTTTGACTGACAGTGGTAACCAACCGTCAGTTCTTCTGCTAAAAACCCAAATTCTTAACCGTTGGTCCTAGAGACTAGTAAAAAAAACCAACATGCAGGGCTCAACGCGCCGGTCATCGTGGTATGCATATGTTTGGGTTTGCTTCAAATAGTTTTCAGTTTTTGACAAAAAAGAGTGTCTTTGACTGACAGTGGTAACCAACCGTCAGTTCTTCTGCTAAAAACCCAAATTCTTAACCGTTGGTCCTAGAGACTAGTAAAAAATACCAACATGCAGGGCTCAACGCGCCGGTCATCGTGGTCTGCATATGTTTGGGTTTGCTTCAAATAGTTTTCAGTTTTTGACAAAAAAGAGTGTCTTTGACTGACAGTGGTAACCAACCGTCAGTTCTTCTGCTAAAAACCCAAGTTCTTAACCGTTGGTCCTAGAGACTACTAAAAAACACCAACATGCAGGGCTCAATGCGCCGGTCATCGTGGTATGCATTTGTTTGGGTTTGACTCAAATAGTTTTGAGTTTTTTGCAAAAAAAAGTGTTTTTCGACTGACATTGATAACCAACAGTCAGTTCTTAGGCTGAAAACCCAAATTCTTAACCGTTGGTCCTAGAGACTAGTAAAAAATACCAACATGCAGGGCTCAACGCGCCGGTCATCGTGGTATGCATATGTTTGGGTTTGCTTCAAATAGTTTTCAGTTTTTGACAAAAAAGAGTGTCTTTGACTGACAGTGGTAACCAACCGTCAGTTCTTCTGCTAAAAACCCAAATTCTTAACCGTTGGTCCTAGAGACTAGTAAAAAATACCTACATGCAGGGCTCAACGCGCCGGTCATCGTGGTATGCATATGTTTGGGTTTGCTTCAAATAGTTTTCAGTTTTTGACAAAAAAGAGTGTCTTTGACTGACAGTGGTAACCAACCGTCAGTTCTTCTGCTAAAAACCCAAGTTCTTAACCGTTGGTCCTAGAGACTACTAAAAAATACCAACATGCAGGGCTCAATGCGCCGGTCATCGTGGTATGCATTTGTTTGGGTTTGACTCAAATAGTTTTGAGTTTTTTGCAAAAAAAAGTGTTTTTCGACTGACATTGATAACCAACAGTCAGTTCTTAGGCTAAAAACCCAAATTCTTAACCGTTGGTCCTAGAGACTAGTAAAAAATACCAACATGCAGGGCTCAACGCGCCGGTCATCGTGGTATGCATATGTTTGGGTTTGCTTCAAATAGTTTTCAGTTTTTGACAAAAAAGAGTGTCTTTGACTGACAGTGGTAACCAACCGTCAGTTCTTCTGCTAAAAACCCAAATTCTTAACCGTTGGTCCTAGAGACTAGTAAAAAATACCAACATGCAGGGCTCAACGCGCCGGTCATCGTGGTATGCATATGTTTGGGTTTGCTTCAAATAGTTTTCAGTTTTTGACAAAAAAGAGTGTCTTTGACTGACAGTGGTAACCAACCGTCAGTTCTTCTGCTAAAAACCCAAATTCTTAACCGTTGGTCCTAGAGACTAGTAAAAAAAACCAACATGCAGGGCTCAACGCGCCGGTCATCGTGGTATGCATATGTTTGGGTTTGCTTCAAATAGTTTTCAGTTTTTGACAAAAAAGAGTGTCTTTGACTGACAGTGGTAACCAACCGTCAGTTCTTCTGCTAAAAACCCAAATTCTTAACCGTTGGTCCTAGAGACTAGTAAAAAATACCAACATGCAGGGCTCAACGCGCCGGTCATTGGGTCTGCATATGTTTGGGTTTGCTTCAAATAGTTTTCAGTTTTTGACAAAAAAGAGTGTCTTTGACTGACAGTGGTAACCAACCGTCAGTTCTTCTGCTAAAAACCCAAATTCTTAACCGTTGGTCCTAGAGACTACTAAAAAACACCAACATGCAGGGCTCAATGCGCCGGTCATCGTGGTATGCATTTGTTTCGGTTTGATTCAAATAGTTTTGAGTTTTTTGCAAAAAAAAGTGTGTTTCGACTGACATTGATAACCAACAGTCAGTTCTTAGGCTAAAAACCCAAATTCTTAACCGTTGGTCCTAGAGACTAGTAAAAAATACCAACATGCAGGGCTCAACGCGCTGGTCATCGTGGTATGCATATGTTTGGGTTTGCTTCAAATAGTTTTCAGTTTTTGACAAAAAAGAGTGTCTTTGACTGACAGTGGTAACCAACCGTCAGTTCTTCTGCTAAAAACCCAAATTCTTAACCGTTGGTCCTAGAGACTAGTAAAAAATACCAACATGCAGGGCTCAACGCGCCGGTCATCGTGGTCTGCATATGTTTGGGTTTGCTTCAAATAGTTTTCAGTTTTTGACAAAAAAGAGTGTCTTTGACTGACAGTGGTAACCAACCGTCAGTTCTTCTGCTAAAAACCCAAATTCTTAACCGTTGGTCCTAGAGACTACTAAAAAACACCAACATGCAGGGCTCAATGCGCCGGTCATCGTGGTATGCATTTGTTTCGGTTTGATTCAAATAGTTTTCAGTTTTTGACAAAAAAGAGTGTCTTTGACTGACAGTGGTAACCAACCGTCAGTTCTTCTGCTAAAAACCCAAATTCTTAACCGTTGGTCCTAGAGACTAGTAAAAAATACCAACATGCAGGGCTCAACGCGCCGGTCATCGTGGTCTGCATATGTTTGGGTTTGCTTCAAATAGTTTTCAGTTTTTGACAAAAAAGAGTGTCTTTGACTGACAGTGGTAACCAACCGTCAGTTCTTCTGCTAAAAACCCAAATTCTTAACCGTTGGTCCTAGAGACTACTAAAAAACACCAACATGCAGGGCTCAATGCGCCGGTCATCGTGGTATGCATTTGTTTCGGTTTGATTCAAATAGTTTTGAGTTTTTTGCAAAAAAAAGTGTTTTTCGACTGACATTGATAACCAACAGTCAGTTCTTAGGCTAAAAACCCAAATTCTTAACCGTTGGTCCTAGAGACTAGTAAAAAATACCAACATGCAGGGCTCAACGCGCCGGTCATCGTGGTATGCATATGTTTGGGTTTGCTTCAAATAGTTTTCAGTTTTTGACAAAAAAGAGTGTCTTTGACTGACAGTGGTAACCAACCGTCAGTTCTTCTGCTAAAACCCCAAATTCTTAACCGTTGGTCCTAGAGACTAGTAAAAAATACCAACATGCAGGGCTCAATGCGCCGGTCATCGTGGTATGCATATGTTTGGGTTTGCTTCAAATAGTTTTCAGTTTTTGACAAAAAAGAGTGTCTTTGACTGACAGTGGTAACCAACCGTCAGTTCTTCTGCTAAAAACCCAAATTCTTAACCGTTGGTCCTAGAGACTAGTAAAAAAAACCAACATGCAGGGCTCAACGCGCCGGTCATCGTGGTATGCATATGTTTGGGTTTGATTCAAATAGTTTTGAGTTTTTTGCAAAAAAAAGTGTTTTTCGACTGACATTGATAACCAACAGTCAGTTCTTAGGCTAAAAACACAAATTCTTAACCGTTGGTCCTAGAGACTAGTAAAAAATACCAACAAGCAGGGCTCAACGCGCCGGTCATCGTGGTATGCATATGTTTGGGTTTGCTTCAAATAGTTTTCAGTTTTTGACAAAAAAGAGTGTCTTTGACTGACAGTGGTAACCAACCGTCAGTTCTTCTGCTAAAAACCCAAATTCTTAACCGTTGGTCCTAGAGACTAGTAAAAAAAACCAACATGCAGGGCTCAACGCGCCGGTCATCGTGGTATGCATATGTTTGGGTTTGATTCAAATAGTTTTGAGTTTTTTGCAAAAAAAAGTGTTTTTCGACTGACATTGATAACCAACAGTCAGTTCTTAGGCTAAAAACACAAATTCTTAACCGTTGGTCCTAGAGACTAGTAAAAAATACCAACATGCAGGGCTCAACGCGCCGGTCATCGTGGTATGCATATGTTTGGGTTTGCTTCAAATAGTTTTCAGTTTTTGACAAAAAAGAGTGTCTTTGACTGACAGTGGTAACCAACCGTCAGTTCTTCTGCTAAAAACCCAAATTCTGAACCGTTGGTCCTAGAGACTAGTAAAAAATACAAACATACAGGGCTCAACGCGCCGGTCATCGTGGTCTGCATATGTTTGGGTTTGCTTCAAATAGTTTTCAGTTTTTGACAAAAAAGAGTGTCTTTGACTGACAGTGGTAACCAACCGTCAGTTCTTCTGCTAAAAACCCAAATTCTTAACCGTTGGTCCTAGAGACTAGTAAAAAAAACCAACATGCAGGGCTCAATGCGCCGGTCATCGTGGTATGCATATGTTTGGGTTTGATTCAAATAGTTTTGAGTTTTTTGCAAAAAAATGTGTTTTTCGACTGACATTGATAACCAACAGTCAGTTCTTAGGCTAAAAACACAAATTCTTAACCGTTGGTCCTAGAGACTAGTAAAAAATACCAACATGCAGGGCTCAACGCGCCGGTCATCGTGGTATGCATATGTTTGTGTTTGCTTCAAATAGTTTTCAGTTTTTGACAAAAAAGAGTGTCTTTGACTGACAGTGGTAACCAACCGTCAGTTCTTCTGCTAAAAACCCAAATTCTTAACCGTTGGTCCAAGAGACTAGTAAAAAATACCAACATGCAGTGCTCAACGCGCCGGTCATCGTGGTATGCATATGTTTGGGTGTGCTTCAAATACTTTTCAGTTTTTGACCAAAAAGAGTGTCTTTGACTGACAGTGGTAACCAACAGTCAGTTCTTAGGCTAAAAACACAAATTCTCAACCGTTGGTCCTAGAGACTAGTAAAAAATACCAACATGCAGGGCTCAACGCGCCGGTCATTGTGGTATGCATATGTTTGGGTTTGCTTCAAATACTTTTTAGTTTTTGACAAAAAAAGTGTTTTTCGACTGACAGTGGTAACCAACAGTCAGTTCTCCTGCTAAAAACCCAAGTTCTTAACCGTTGGTCCTAGAGACTACTAAAAAATACCAATACGCAGGGCTCAATGCGCCGGTCATCGTGGTATGCATATGTTTGGGTTTGATTCAAATAGATCCTAGCTATCTTGGTGGGGGTTTCACTCTTTTTGTCACCTAGTCGTTTCTTGACCGAGGCTTTCCCATGCTCTATGATTGGCGTTGGAGTGCCGAAGGGTGCTGGATTCGTCCAACGCATGGCCTTGCAAAATTCGACATATGATTGTTCGTCCACTTCGTAGAGGGGCCGAGTCTTTCCTCCATGTGCTTGTGCCCCTCCTTTATCCTTGATGTGTTTGAGTATCGTATCCCTCGAACTACTCTTTTTGCCGCAGGCACAAAAGAAATAAGTAAAGTGCTGATGCACATGATAGATGATCCGTTTCTTAATTAGCTGTAGACTGCAGATTTTACAGCCCCATGTATCTCCTTCGATCTGGTAGATAGCGTTTTTTATTGCTTGCGAAGTTGTATCTGCCTTCCAGGTTTCTTTTGCGTGTTGTGTCGGGGGAGGGGGTGCTGGGGCTTGTTGCACTCGTATCCGACATCTGGCAGCTCTTTCTTCGGCTCTAGCGATATTATTTATTCTGGCAGGAGAGGAATAATTTCGTTTTCTTACTCGACTTGTGGCAGTACTGGCTAACAATTCTTCTGCGAAGGTCGGGTCTTCTTCAACTGAGATGGCTCCATCGTTCTCCATGCTGTGTAGAATTTCTGTGATCGCTTGTAGGCACTGTGTTCGGTAGTGTGATGACTGTTTGGAGTGTTTATTATTTTTATCTGTGCAGTGCTGCTGATCGAGCACGCCTTGGTTCGTTGTTGGTACCTCCCTTTCCATTGTTCTGTTTGCCCACGTGTTCTGCTGGGTGTGTTTTATCGCGGGGGCGTTTTCGGCAGGTGGTTCTGTCTGGGGAGTTATCTTCTCGTCGGAAGCTGGGGGTTTTCCCGGCGCTGACGTTGTTGTGTAGTTGTCTTCTCTCTGCAATCCTAAGATTTTCGTTGTTTCTGTTGCGTTTTTCCAAGGTAAGTGTGTTATTTCTTTTAGTTTTTTCTGTTTTATATATTGTTCGTATTCTCTGTCCACCTTCTGTGTCCTATAGCATTGATAATCAGCAAATTTCGCTGGTTTCTTTGCTTCTCTCCTAGGACGATCATGGCTTGCATTGGTTTCTGGTCTGGGTGGTAGTGGAGGCCACTCGTTTGTATCTAGGTTATGTCCTCCCGCGTCGGTTGGTGTGGGGGTGTTTACTGGAGGTGCCGAAGCCCTGTGCTCGGGTGTGGGTGTCCTCTCAGACCGTGTGGTGGGTGGAGGGGTGTTCGGTATTGGTTCTTCGAAGGGTACCGACGATGCTTGTCTTTCTATCTCTCTCAGTGCCCTTTCAACCTCCCTGGATATTCCAATGACTGGTTCTGTTGGGGTGTTTGTTGGTTCTACCGGTGTAGTGTTTTGCCTTGGTAGGTGTCAACCCAAATATGCCCCTCTCATGTTGGGTCTTACTGCTTGTTCCCTACTGGGTGGGGCTCTCCCTATCGTCTCTTGGCATGAGCGGTAGTGCTTCAACCGTCGACCGTTCTGGGTGAATGCTTGGCCGTCTCTCTCTAGTCAGTATGTGTGGTTGGGGTATGTTTGTGTGATGGTGTAAGGGCCGACGTAACTTGGTTGGAGCTTGTGGTTGCCTCCTTTTATGCGGCGTTTATTTTCCATCACTACTAGGTCCCCCTCTGCGAATCTTAATGGCTCGTCTCCCTCCTCTTGGCGTACTTTATGCTGCAGATTGCGTAGGTATTTGTGGGCGACGGCCAGATTCTCCTGTGTGCGCTGGGTGTACTCGTTGATGGTTGCCTGCTCTAAGGTGGGTGCGTTCCCGGTAAGTTGGTCGGGAAGCCGTACCTCTCTGCCCATCATGAGGAGATTGGGCGTCTCGCCCGTAGTGGAGTTGGGGGTGGCCCTGCATGCCCGCATTATTTGGGGCAGCAGGCCGTCCCACTCGTCTTGTCCTTTGGTGAGGATCAACTTCCGAAGAGCATCCCCCAGCATCCTATTTTGGCGCTCGACCATTCCGTTCCCCTGCGGGTGATAGGGCGTAGTGCGCGTCTTGCGCACGTTCCACAGGATGCACAGCTCCTCCAGCAGGGTGGATTCAAATTGGGCTCCCTGATCCGTTTGGAGTTGTTCGGGCAGCCCCCAGTAGCTGAAAAATTGCTCGTCCAAGGTGGCGGCCACTGTGGGGGCGGTGGCATCCGGTATGGCGATCGCGTCTTGCCACCAAGTGAAATGGTCAGTGAGGACCAAGATCCAACGGTTTTTCCGACTGGTGAGGGGTAGGGGTCCCACCAAGTCCACCGCAAGCTTCTGGAAAGGGCGGCCGGCGTAGAGTCTTTGCCCTTCCAGGGCGCCGGGTCTTTGGCTCTTCTTGGCAACTTGACAGACTTCACAGTCCTTCACTAAGCGCCGTATCATGGCGGACATGCCGGGCCAGTACCAGTCTAGCATGACGCGGGTCCTAGTGCGGTTGATGCCGGCATGGGCCAGTTTGTGTGTTTCCCACACTGTGTTCTCACGCCACGGAGGGGGGCAGACGGTGCAGTACTTAGTCCTTCCTTGGTGATCCAAGCGTAGGGTTAGTACTCCGTTGGGCCTTATACACAGGCGCTCCCTCCGGTCGTGCAGAACTCGTAGTTCTGTGCTGCCTTCCTCGAGCTCTCGGCGAGGGATGGGTTCTTGTTCTTGTACTGCCCTGTACATGCGGCTCACTGGGTGGTTGCCTTCTTTCTGGGCCTGGACCAACTCCCTAGTGCTACGAGAGGGGTCGGTGAGGGTTAGACGCACTTGTGCCTGCTCCTGCTCTGCGGCGAGGTCGGCGTGTGAGGGTCCACCGTCGCGCCGTTCGATGGCGGTACACTGTCTGCAGTCTATACACTGGTCTTGCCGGCTGAGCCCGTCGGCGTTAGCGTGACGGGGTCCTGCGCGGTGTTCCAGCTGGTATGTAAATTCTGCCAGTATCTCTAGCCATCGTGCAATCTGGTTAGACGGCTCCTTGCGGCGGCACAGCCATCGGAGGGATGCGTGGTCTGTCCTTAGGCGGAATTTCCTTCCGTACAGATAGGGCCGGAAATGTTTCACCGCTTTCACTACGGCCAGGAGTTCTCGTCTGGTTACGCAATAGTTGCGTTCAGCTGGGGCCAGGGTTTTACTATAATATGCGATTACTCGCTCCCTGCCTTCCTGTTCCTGTGAGAGCACGGCTCCCAGTCCCACGGCACTGACGTCCGTGTCTAGAATGTAGGTGATGGTGGGGTCGGGGTACCCTAGTACGGGGGCCTGACTCAGGCGTGACTTGAGGATGTGAAATGCCTCTCGTTCGTCGTCTCCCCATCTCCATTTGACTCCCTTCCCGGTTAGTACGGTTAGTGGCTTAGCGATTGTTGCGTACTCAGGGATGTACTGACGGTAATAGCCGGCCGTGCCTAAAAAGGCTTGGAGGGCTTTCACGTCGCGGGGTTCTTCCCACCTGGTGACGGCTTCCACTTTCCCAGGGTCGGTGGCTACTCCTTCTGAGCTTACGACGTGTCCCAGGTATCGTACTTTCTGGCTTAGCAGCTCACACTTTGAGGGTTTGACCTTGAGGTCGGCCTGTTGTAGCCGGCCCAACACTTCTCCTAAGCGTTGCAGATGTGTCTGAAAATCTGGAGCGATTATAATGACGTCATCCAGATATAGTAACAGCGTTTTCCAGTGCAGGCCCTTTAGCACTCTTTCCATCAGGCGTTGGAAGGTAGCCGGCGCCGAGGTGAGTCCAAATGGGAGGACCTTCCACCTCCACAGGCCGCTCCGGGTGATGAAGGCAGATTTTTGTTGAGCGTCTGGATCTAGTGGCACCTGCCAGTATCCGCTGGTGAGATCTAGAGTGGAGAAGTAGCGACTGCCGGCCAGTGCATCCAGTGAGTCGTCGATCCTCGGGATCGGGTATGCATCTTGGCGGGTGACGTCGTTTAGCTTCCTGTAGTCTACACAAACTCTCCAGGATGAATCTTTCTTCCGTACCAGGACGACGGGGGAACTCCAGGCACTGTCGGCTGGTTCGATCAGGTCTTTTGCCAGCAGCTCTTTGAGCTGTCGTTCTGCTTCCGCTTTCTTCTCCGCCCCTAGGCGATGTGGAGGGCTACGAATAGGTCGAGTTCCTGAGGCTACTGGGATCGAATGTTCAGCGAGGTGGGTGCGTCCAATGTCTCCATCGTCCTTGCTGAACACTGTTTGGTAGTGGGTAAGAAGTTCATGGAGCTGTCGCTCCTCTCCTGCGGTGCTACACCCGTGTCGGGCTTGTGAATATAGTGCGTGCAGGTGGGGGGGTAGGTCCCGGCCTTCTGTGGTTTCTGGTGTGTACTGTTCGGTGGTTGGTTGGACCTCTTTGGGTCCTACTCCCGTAAATGTCCCGATTACTTCACCGGCTGGAACACAGACACTTTCGGGGAAGGGGTTGAGGCATCGTACTAGTACCCTTCCCTGTTGGTCGGGTACGTTGATGCTAGTCGCTAAGAGCTGACCACCCTCCATACTCTCGATGATACCTTGTGGACAGGGCTCCTTGCTGGTGAGGTGACACAGTATAGTGGTCTCTACTTGCGGGGGTAGGTAGGTGTCCTTTTGGACCTGTACCTTTGAGATCAGATCTCTCCCGTACCTGTCGGTGCACGTCAGTTCTTTATCTTGGATTTTCAGGATGGGCTGGTCAAATCCTATTTGACAACTTTGGTTTGCGAGGAATGGCATGCCCAGGATTACGTCCTCGTTTATCTGGCTTACTACGAATGTCTCCTCGTAGTGGATGTGACGGATGCGTCCTGTAAGTGTGAGCAGGCCGTAGAATGGCAACCGCGTGCCATCCGCCATCAATCCGTGAGAGCCGTATTGCTGCAGGTGCTGCTGGACTCTGGTGGAGAGTTGGTCGTAGATTCTTTTTGCCAGTAGATTTGTATTGCACCCAGTGTCTATGAGGTATGTGACCGCTCGGCCTTCCACCTTCCCGGGGAGGTAATAGCTCGATTTATACGGCCTCTCCACTTGGTTTAAGTGGATGGTTTTGGGGCGGTTCGTGCTGGGTCGGTTCTAGTCCTGCCTCGGGGGTCGTGGCGTGTTGTTCACTTGCTTCTCTAGTGGTGGAGGTTCTTCCTCCTCTCCGTCGGCCAATGGGTGAAACCGATTGGTCAGTGGGACGGGTGTAGGGGTCATCTGGTGACTGTAGGGGGTTCTCTGAGTTTTTGCCCGTATGCAGCTAGTGGGGTGTCCCACTACTGCGGGCCGAGCCCGTTTCCCTGTCTCGCAGTCCAGGGGGCAGTCTTACATTGACTGCGTAGGTGACCCGTCCGTTGGCAGCCCCAACAGCGTTTGGGTGGCCCTTCCTGCGGCTTCTGCTTCAGTCCGGCCACCTCCTTACTGAGGGCCTCTACTGTTTTTAACAGTTTGGTGAGTGGGTCGTCGACCTCTTGGCAGGACACCTCGTGAGAGACAGGGTCGAAGGGGTTCTCGGGGGGGCCCCTCGTGAACCGTCCGCACGTTGGAGTGTGGTACCGCTTGGTGTTGTATTTGCAGGTAGTCGTTGCCTGCCCTAACGGCTTCCTCCAGACTGGTGGGCCGGATGGCCAACAGGTGACGCTGTAAATAAGCGTGTCTTAAGGTGCTCTGGAACGTCTGGAGGGTCAACTCAGTCCGATTCCTCTGGGGGAGTTCCTCATAGGCCGCCTCCACCAGCTTCTCCACTGTGGCTGCGTGTTCTCGCAGCGTATCCTTTGGGTGCTTCCGATACCCCGTCAGCTTACTCTGTGCCTCCGTTCGAGTCAAGCCGAAGCTGGCTCGGAGGGCCTCCAGAATAGCTTGTTGGGTCAGTCCACGCCCACACTGTTCAGCTCTACCTGTCAGCGCGTGGCGGAGATGGACCGTGGCCTCCTCAGGAGCCCAACGATTCATTCTGGCCACCTCTTCAAATCGCTGGATGAAGTAATGGACATCACCTTCCCCATCAAAGTGGGGGGTTTTGAATTTACTTCGAGTATTAGTGGTCGTCATCCTTTCTAGGATATCTGTTAATGCACCCATTATCTGTAGGGACGAACCTTCCCGATCTGAGCTTGCTGCTCTCCGTCGGTACGACATCGGGCAGACTGGGCTCTTGTATTTGGGAGGTCGAGAATTCTTTGTGGGTCTTGCAATCCCACCGCTGCCACCAATGTACAGGAATTTGTGTCTGGGTGGTAGCCACCTGTACACACTCCCGACGTGCTCTACTTCTGCCCAAGTCTACTTGCAATAATTTGCTATTATTGTTCGTATTGTCTGGAGAGCCTTTATTGGTTTGTGCATTTATGGGTGAGGCCGAATCTGGCTTGTATGTGTGCTGGCAGTAGACAATAATTATATCCGAATTATTGGCTGCCTCTGAACCTTTCCAAGGTTCGACAATAATCACTGTCGTGATTATGGTCTAGTTTATAGTTTGTTTCGAACTGTGCTCTGACATTAATTCCTCAGGAATTACTTGTCTAGTTTATAGTTTGTTTCGAACTTTTGGCCACTGGCAATAATGGTGCGGTAATTACTTTGTCTAGTTCGACTCAGTCGAGGTCGACAATAATTACTCCTTGATTATTGTTGTGGTAGTTTTGTGCGAACTCCACAGTTCGGCTTCAGTAAGAGTCGAACTACTAGGGCACCAGGTGCTTTGCGTCGTACACCTTGAGTCGAGGGAATACGCAGTAAGAGAGCGAACAATCTTACTTTCCGCCAAGCCTCGTGCTTGCTAATAGTCGACCAGCGCTTGTAGTTATAGTGCTCCTAGCTGTGCTTGCTTCAGAGAGAGAGAATCATCTGAGAGTCAGGCTAACTCTGATATTTATTACACTTACATCAGTTTAAATACAGGGAAGGCGGGTACACATTACAAACCACGCCTGACCAAAAATATTGGTACAAGCCACGCCTTGCCCTTACAGTCAGCACCCAATTGCAATAATTAAAAATCGTGGAAAAAGTATAACATGTGGTAAATAATTATTTGGTGTACAAGATAGAACGCACTGAAATAGACTCTGGTATCGCGGATACATACAAACAATAGAACTATACACAGACGTATACAATGCGTAGCGAGTAGATATTGAGATGTAACGTAGACAGTGAGTTATTGGCTTAAATCTTACACAAAGGAACACGGACAATGAGATATAGGCTTAGACAGTAATTACGAGATAATGTCTCACGGAGTAATAATAAGTGAGAGAATGTCTTAGTGAGTATGAAATAATAATAATAAAATAGGGAGAGTACTAGCGTCCCTCACAATACCACTCAGGATACATCGGCAAAGGCTTTTTGATAGGCTCCGAAACAGTAATGTATTTCTACCTGCAGAGCGTAAACTATAGTCTGACTAGCTTCAATCATTTGTAAAATCCGCTTGGGTCTTCCCTGAACCGGTCGAACCTGCAATCACTTTCATCATCCTCGTGTCACATCCTTCATCTTCACCAACCATAATGAATAAGATGTTCGCCATCAACCAATTGTTTACTTTATGATTCGACTGGGAGAAGTTTCTGCCTTTTATCTTTCTTTGACAATGCTTTCGTACATAATAAACTCAGTAATGCCTCCAAAAGCAGAAAATCTTCTGAAAAATACCAATATCATCATAACCACTAGCACTTTTAGGTTCAGGCTCGGCAAAACATCTACAATTTCACTCGAAGTGCCATCAACAGTATCATTTTCATTCATCACTCGCATCTTCACATCTTCCTCCGCCTACATCTTGTCTATCAATAGCAGCACAATAATACAACACTTTTTTATACAGTACTCTACCCCCTCCCCCCCCCCCCTCCCGGATGTAAATCATCATGCAAACCCTAATAATAACCACCTCTGCGGAATAAATACTTGGTTAACCATACAATTACAAACATTAGTTATCATGATCACTAGTGACAAAAAAAACACTCTTGGAACTAGGAGAGCCTTCTTATCTTTAAACACCATGACAGAGATATGGTCCTACATTACTACTAGTTTTCTTCAGTATCCATCACAACAGTTATTTGTACATTTCAACTAAGTGGCAAGCATGGGAATGTTGATGCAGCCAAATTTACTATGAAGCTCAGTAGATGCCAGTACTAGCTTAGAAGAGCCCAGCCCTAAGTCAAGCAGGAGAGTAACTACATAACCAGCCTGACCCACCCCCCCCTCCAGCTAGTATGAATGATTACCCTAGTAAGGACGGTAGCTTCCATTGGGACTGATTGGACAAACTACCCCGATGAAGTGCACCCTCACCTTGTGCTTTGTTACTATTGTATCATACTTGTATATTGTTTGTTATGTTGTATGTTATTGTAGGAAACAATATACTATCTTGTGTGGTTGTTCAACCCTAAAAAGTCTTCGTTGATTGTGGATTACTACTACTTATATTTCTGAATAGATTTGTATCATAATTTAAGCCGCTATATTGAGTTTTTATCTGACTAATTTGAGCCACGGAATCAATACTGGGTTGTTAGAGTTTGTGGTGAAAGTGAGGCGGGGTGGCCCCATGAAGAGCGAAATCAATGTAGACCCGATGGCGGAGTAGGGGTATTCGTTGGTCGTAGTGCTGTTGTGCCTGCAGTTATGTTTGAAACTTTACTGCCTTAGCATGAGAAAAGCCGATTTCTTAGAAAAAAAGTATACAAAAATAAACAATAGGAAAAATGTAAATATGGTGACTTCACAGCCCTCGAAAAATTTGTTTTAATGTCCTTTGAATGTTTAAGTGTTATGTGTATTCGAATTGTGAAATTTTGTAGGTAAAACTTCAGAGATCACAAAAAAGATGTCAATATATTGGCTGGCAACCATGGGTAGAACTTATTTTATTATAGGAAAACAGGATCAGACGTTCGTTCTGCCCTGGCCTGCGTTGGGGATCTGGAACGATAACTGATATATGAGCCAGCCACATTGCTAGAATCTTCAGAAGAAGAAGCGATTACACTCAAGTATCAAGTAAGTAAGTAAGATATTTATTATTACTATAATAATAATGTTGTTGTTTCATTTAATGCAGTGAAATTGTCACATCACACAGAAATATTTTTGTAGTCTCAAAAGGCTTTTAAAGGAGTTAATTGATCCAGAGAGCCTTACTATTCAAACCTGAGGTGCCTCAACTTCCAAATACTTTATTCAATAATGGTAGTTTAGTGTAAGTTTTGCTACTGCTAGTGTTACGAGGAGAGTAGTGGGGTTAGAAAGAATAATGAAAATGTATTTGGCTTTGAGACCAAAAACCTGGAACTTTTCTTTTGGAAATTACATTGTACTAGCTGTACTTGTGCTTCTTTTTTAAATGAACTGTATGGTTTTAGTGATTTCTCAATGGTGTGAAAAGTTGCAACGAGTAAAAAAATATCTGTCAAATTTGCATCAAAGTTTGGAAATATTGTACTCACCATCATTAATGATGCAATAATAAAATCACTTTCTTCATGGTCACTTTTTTGAGTTTCACTCTATGAGAGTTTGCTATTAGGAAAGGCAAGTAGAAGCTAGTCAAACTTAGCTGATGTTGTTTAGCTCATTTTGCACCACTATTTATCAACTAAACCCACAAAAGTTATCATACCAATGCAGATGAGTATTTATTAAGTTTCCAGTATCACTAGAGAAGAAGTTAAACTGTAATAGAATTTGGAGCAGTTTTTTACAACAACACATTTGTTAAGACTTGCGGGTTTACAGATGCTTGTATCTATCCTTGTCTTGATTTTGCTGGCTTCAGGCCAACATCCATTTTAGGGTGTGGAAGAAGTTAGAGCATCTAAATGCAATATGAAAACATTATTTTAAAAAGAGACATAAAAATAGTTTCAAATGGATTGTCAACGATTTATGTCTGCAAGCACGGCTTGTATGAAACAATGCAAAAGGTTTCTATTTATCCAGCAATACATGTAACCTACCTCAGATGTTGCCTTGATCTCTTCTTTGTTACCTTTGATACAGGTACCAAGTTGATCAACTGGGATAGTTTCATCTTGCTTAGAAATTGGTAGTCTATCACCACCCACCCTGTTTTGACCCTTCACTTGCAGTTTCCGAAATCTTCCTGTATGATTGGCACAATCTCAACCATTAAAATTAAGCCACAATCATAATGTGATGCTGGATTGGAAACTAACATCTGTGAGCTTTATCATCTGTTGGAACCACATGTTGAATTCAAATATTAAAAGCCACTGGTGGAAAGATAAATTAAAAACAAAGTTTTGCCTACATGGTAGTTTTTTGAAACCAATAGCTTTTACATAAAAACGTTGAATCATGATTGAATAAATGATATTTAAACACACACATACTTGCCCTTTACCGTATGCTAAAGAGCACTCGCTAAAACAACTAACTAACCAACCTAAATAGAAAAAGATGTTGTTTCACAAACTATTGGTTTTGGTTTCCCTCAAAGTTCAATTTTAGCACCGACCCTTTTTGTTTCATATATTGATGATTTACTCAATTTATCTTTGTCTAAATCTTTAGCATATACAGATGACACTATCTTTTTATCATCACCCAGTCACATCTTCATATTCAACTATCATTACATTTGAAGAGTTGATAAAAGTTTTAAATTAGTGATTTGAAAATGAAATGGTTACCGTACTGTAATGGATTCCGGTCTGGTTACTACGGATATCCACTAGTCTCGAGTATTGTACCTCTCTCCAGAGGGGACACTGTGCTGATTGACAGTGACAACTGTGTTAAGGCAGCCGAATTACCCGGTAAGGCAAGAGCCCATGGCTCAGACAAACAATACAGCGTAGTGCTTGTGTAAGTGGCTGTATTCTCAAGACAAACTCCTAGAGGCTAATTATTCCTCTAGGGTGTTTGTGGCAAGACATGAGAATGAATTCAAAGGCGATAACAAAACTCTCTCCTTTTATAGGAAAGCTCACAGCAACCTGTTAGCATATTCTATATAACAACAAGAGCACAGGAAGTTATCTAGCCAATGCAGTGAAGTATATATATAACTAACCAATCATACAATCAATAAGGGTTAAACACATAAGGCGCCAAGTGGTTAAGGAGGGAGTCCTGTCTCCTACAGTCAAATCAGACTGTTCTACAGGGTCCCAAGGCTTTGGTTAGCTTGTGGTCCTGGTTACCATAGATGTTCAGGTAGGTAAATTCGGTTCCTGGTTTGGTGAAAGGTCCTAGCTGGTTTCAAAAGTCTTCAGCTACAGCAGCCATCTTATGCCGGCCCTGAGTCATCACTACAGACCCTGTAGAGGTCATTACCGGCCCTCTACCGGCCCTGTATACTGTACTACCAGCACAGTATGGCTTTGCTACCACCACAGCATCTCACCGATGGCTGTAGGTGCATTGCCAGCGCACTGAGTGAAGAAATTGGTGGAGCAAACTCCCAGTTTACTGTGAACATTCACCAAAATCTACCAGAATAGTAATAAATCACATTTTCTTCTGCCTAATCACGATAAAAACTGACAAAGTTTCCCAACCTCTTATGAAGGAAGAATTCTAATACAAAAAATCTGAAACAAAAATTTTTAAGCTCTGTGATAAATGATAGACTCACTTGGGTTACCCTATCTCAGAAACTAAAACCATGTTTTAGAAAAAAAAACTAACAGCTTGCCGCTATAATAAAACTATCGTACTAATAATTCATCAAAAACTATAATTTTGTATTATGTCACCTGGTTGATGGTATAACTTTTTATCAAAATTTATCTCCTAAATACCTGATGAAAATCATTACTTTTGTTACCAGAAAGAGCTTTTCAATTAATAACAGCTGTTCGTACTATTCATTTATCATGAAGTATGAAAAATGACATTGCCACTTTTATTCAACTGTGACCATTACCAAAACTACATCAATGTTTTACTACAATAACTGGTTTTAAATTTTTGATAATATTATTCCTAGCTTTAATTCTGTGGATTTCCCAACTAGTTGTAACTGAAATTTTCGTTTTTGTAGTTGCAAGAAACTTTATGCCAATACACAAGCTGCTAAGAAACATATATATCTACCTCATTCACCCAACTGCCTTTATCACTAAAGAAAAAATAAACCTTGTCTGTTTTCAAGTTAAACTCATTTAGATACCTTTTTCCTGCGCTTTTTGGTTTTTGTTTTTATTTCTTCTAGCTCCTTACAAAAAGACATTTTTATAAAATGACGTCGGTGTCAATAAACTATTATTATCATATAAACTAACCAAATAAGTTCTGCCGGAGACTTTTTGGTTTTGTAGTAGAACAATCATCCATGTTTGATCCAGGCTGCTTATGGGAATCACATTTTCTGTAAACATTGGAACCAATGAAATTCGTGGTACAACTATCATAATCTACATTACTCAATGATGCAAAACTTTTTTTCATTCGTTAGAAGCTGTTTGGCTAGAACAAACTGCTTTAAGTTTAAAAAGCTTTGAAATACAATTTAGATCGCAATTACTCAAGAAATTGTGACCACAAAGAGAAATGTCGGGCCAATAAACCAACTTAAAAATACTACTAACGGAACTTCTTTGTCTAGTTTCAAACTGTTTCTCTATATTTTGGTCTCACCTTGCCCCTCAAACTAAATAAATAGAGCCGACAATTTTGTTGGTTATTGTAGTTTTTGTTATCTAATTAGAAATTGTTTACTTGAGAAGACAACTTTATATGTTGTCAAGTTTTATTGTTTTACTTCCCATAAAGTTTTGTACTTATTCTGCTTTTTGCTCCTCTTGTATATAAGGCATGCTTATGCTGTTAGTGAAATATAAATCTAACAAATCTAACAGTATTTGTACAGGTTTACTTCTTTTGTGATTCCATTTATATAAGTAGAAAATCTTTACTCACACCCTGTATCAATTTGAGTATCTTTTATCTGAAAGTTACACAATCAGGCAAATCTCAAAGCCTGTATAAACAGCGAAACTTCATAAGCAGCAGGTTTGTAAATTCTATGTGAAATTGGGATCAGGTACACAGTACACGCAATAATCTGTGAAATGAGTACTCAAAGTTTCACAAGGAGCTTGAGCTAAAAAATTCATCAGTCCTGTAACTCTAGAGGCTGACAAAAAGTTTCTGTATGACATACTGTAGTGGATTTTATCGGACATAAACAGTGACCACTACAGCGCAAAGGTCCCCCCGATGGTGGCTACCACTGGCATGCCTCCAATGAACACAATAGACAAAGACCAGAATCTATTGTAGTGATTGTATCACTCTGGCAAGTGATTATTAATAATTATTAATCATACCGGCACTGGGTATTACTACCCCAGATATTGTGGTAGATTTTAGTGCATACTAGTAGTAAACAGGTCGTTTACGCTAGAAACCTTGCGAGATAATGCGCTAGACTTTTGCCCACAGCGTTTGGCTAATAGCTGTTGGGTAGAAAGTCCTACTGTGCCGGTGGCATAGTAAGCAGGGCCGGTATTGACCCCTGCAGGGTCGGTAGTGACCTCTACCGACCCGGTACAGCTGTACTGGGCCGGCACAAGATGGCCGCCTTAGAGGAGGATCCTCAAAAGTGTCTAAGAACTTAGTCAAGGTCGAGAACAGGAAGTACTCACCCTTAAACTACCAACTCCATGGACCTAACTCTACATACAGCCTGGGAGCCCTGTAGGATCACTCATTGGACAATCAGGAGAAAGGACTCCGCCCTTAGCCACTTGGCACCTCCCTTTATTATTCACATTGCATTGTTGATTGGTTTGTTATTTGTATAGTTAATGTAATTGGTTAATCTACTTCCTGTGCATTGACTGTTATATGTTTTGTGCTTGTCAGCTCTCCTATAAAAGGAGAGCACACACTGTTAATCTTTGCATTCATTACAATGTTGCCATGGCATATACTCTTATATTGCTGAACCCTAGAGGAATAATCACCCTCAGGACAGCTTAGAGAATAAAGCCATTATTACAGACACTACTCGGTACTGTTTGTCTGAGCCATGGGCTCTTGCCTTACCGGGTAATTCGGTTGCCCAACACAGTTGTCACTGTCGGTTAGCACAGTGTCCCCTCTGGAGAGAGGTAGAATACTCGAGATTAGTGGATGTCCGTGGTAACAGACCGGAATCCATTACAATATTACTTTCCGACCCCGGATATTTACTACCCCGTCCCTGGATATCAACCCCGGCTCGGTAACAAGATGGCTGCCCTCGCCTGATAGATGAAACATAGCCCAAGTTCCTCCAGATGCCACCTCCCGAAACAATCTACCCTTAGATGTAACGAAACGTGGACCAAAGGCCGAAAAAGACCAAAGAACTCTCAGAGATTATGTTAACCTATCACTGGCCAAGCTAACCATAGACTCTGCCCATTACTTCTTGGCGCCAGTGCACTTTAACTTGCTTACTCTTATCTTATTGGACAGTACTGTTTGCTATATACCATATAACTTCCTGCCATGCTTCCTGTGCATGGTTGGAAACTTTCCATTGATACTTCCCGTAACTGTGCTTATAAAAAGGCAGAGATTTCATGATACTCTTTGCATTACCTCTCAGCAGTGCATTGCACTTACTGATATGACATGAGTATGTTCTCTTTTCTTGTTTTGCCACCTTCTGTTCTGCTATGAATAAAGGTTTTGTTTACATACTACTCGAAAGCTCTGTATGTCTGAGCCCAGGGCTAGCTACTGTTGACAAAGTTGGTCATCCGCTTTACAACACCTTGTTAGTGCCGATTCAGCATGGGGTCACCTCTGAGTTGAGGTAGACTGTTAATTGTCAGGCCTGAAGTGGCTGACTGCATTGTTGTGGCTGCACAGACCGCGCGTCTACCAGCACAACCCCCTAGCGGATGGTAGTGGATCTAAAAAACCGCTCCAATACTTGTGGTTGTCCCATAAAGCGATTATCGCTAGTGTCAAAACGGCAATCTGAAAAACCAAAGTAATTGTTGCTTTTCCATGTTTTGTTTTTTTCCATTCAAGAGAGATCTTTTGTATAATTTTAATCAAGGCTTTCCACTTTAGAATATTTTTTTATGTTGTTATATGCTTTATTTAATTGTTCAGGCATATCAATTTTTCCGATCTTTTTTTATTACGAGTTAGAAATTGCATATCAAACAATTCACCATATTTTATTTCTTTTATACGCTCATGGATGATAGGCGATGATTGAATAGAAGACCTATGTAAGTGGCAGACAGTTTAAATTTATGAATACCATTGACTGATCTCTATTATTGAGGTATACCAAGTTGGACTGATTTTGCGGTTATAGCTTTTCTAGTATCTGCTACCCACACTGTAGTTTGATGTGATCGCTGTTGATCTAAGTATTGTGGCAATATTTATTTCCTTGAATGAACTATAGTTTTTTGAGGATAATTTCCAGTAACTTTTATTCCTCCAATAAACTCAACAATTTGATCATGCCAAAAGGCTTTTCATTCATCCGCAATACTCCTTCTATATTACATGTCTATTCTTTTCATCTGTCCCATTTTCATGCAAGCTCTCCTTTCCTTTTTATTTAAGCCGGTGAATAAATATTTTGCTGCAAACTCTCAATGTCATCTTTCTGTTTGATCTGTAAATTCCTTTGATATACATTTCCCATTTTTTTCATCCGCGAAAAAAATAGATTTTGGAAACCAGCAAGCCTGTTGCGTCCAAGGTAGTGTGGTGGACTTTTATAACTCCCACATGTGCTTACTTTTCTACAAACTTTTCTGACATCCGGTGCAATCACTTGGGGAGCAAAGTCCTTGCTAGATTATTAAAGCCAGAGTTTAATCACCTGAAAGTTGATGTATCAACTTCCCACAGTTTTTGGCAAATTTACTTTAATCTTCAGTTACACCTTTTCGGAAATACTCCGAAATTTTTTACAGAAATCCCAAATATCATCTCTTTTTATGCCAGAGTGTACTCTAATATTCATCATTCCCAAAGTTTAATCACCTGATTAATTTGTTCCACTTTTTTCAGTAATTGTACCCGATGCCAACAAAAATGCACTTGAAACCAGAAGAAAACTCCTGTCCTCAGACACCATGACAGGCATCTGCTCCTATTATACTGCTTACCGTATTGCTGAAAAGTCCTACAACTGAAGTAGTTTTGTGCTGTCCAAAAACTCCGGACCTTAAATAACAAAAGTTACATGCAGTAGGCTGCTTCTAGATCAAATGATATTGATTGAAGGAAAGTTTGTATCAAAAGCAGTTTTTTTGGCAAAAGTTTTGTAAAAATCACACTTTCTTCCTATTGTGAATTAGTTCGCCGCGCCTTTACCAAACAACTGCTAGGGAAAGTACACCCCGTGCTAATCTGCAGACAACTAACAATGTTGCCGTGGTAATAACACAGTGTGACACACAGTAACAACTATACTAAGCTGTATCGGGCCGAGAGCGCTACTTTAAACAGTAGTGATGGCTCTTGTTACTAACTGTTTGGGTATAAAGATACAATGTGTTCTACCTTGTACAGAAAAACCAACAAGTAAGCTGGCCAAGCCAAGCTTAACACGAGAAGGTTAATTATAAACACTTTAATAGCAGTAAGATATGAGCAGTTCAAGCCACTGGGGTTTTGATCAGGGGTGCGATCTGAGATGTTCACTCTACATCAGTATTTATTGTGACTTATTAGTGTAAATAAATGAAGACAGCTGCGCTGTTGGTGCTCTTGTCATTTTTTATCTCTTTTTCTACCTTTTCTACCTGTTTGCCACCCCCCCCCCCCCGGAATTTTTTAGTATCAGATGAGCAGATCAGGTGAAATATGTTATTTGGTGATTCAACTTAGAATGACCCTCTGGAGCTAACCTTCGATTTACGGCCCCTGTTAACATGTCGTTTTTATCCATCTGTATTGTTCAGTTGCAAGTTTTGTTAAATTTATTTGTAGTATAATATAATGGTTAAAATGTATATAATAATTGCCACAAAATACAAGTTTTAGCCACATATTGACAATTGATATAAAAACTTTTTTCCTTGTGTACATGTCTCTGTTCATATCCATGTCTATCCACTTATGCTCATGATCGTGTACATGCCCATTTACGTACATGTAGATGTTCATGTACTTGTCCATAAGCATATTCATGACCATTTATACTCGTATCCATGTTCATTTATGTACATGTACATATCCATATTCATGATCATGTCCACATCCATGTCCATTTATGCTCATATCCATTTTCATGTACATTTCCATATCCATCTCCATTCATGTATATGTACATAACCATATATGTATATAATGATGTCCATATTAATTTATGCATATGGACAACATTACTTTGACTAATGATTGTAATGACGGCCTAAAGTATGTATACAGTAAATAATGTAACAAGAAATTGTTTAAGATATAGAGCTGGTTCCTTTTTTACTAGGCCCTAGTAGGTTCTGTTGACACTCCGTCTGAACATACTCGTCTTTTAGCATAAAAATATGTGAGTCCTTGTTTGATTTGACTGTAAGTTAACATTTTTTCCATCTTTTATTATGAAACCTTGATTGGCTCTTTTGAAAGACTTTCTTGTCCTCAATACATTCAGATAACTGTGTTAGTTTAAGTCATTACTTCGCTTGTTTAAACCTTTGGAACTAAACTTGTTTCCTTTTTCTCCCCAACAGTAGTAGGATTTCGACTTGAGCGCAACAATTTCATCTCAGTATACTCCTCTTTGAACAACCCAGGTGTTCTTTTTCCATTTTTTAGCACTTTTTCACAGCAATCACGTACGATCCATTCTGCAGCCGTTGTTTTAACTTTCAAAAACTCATCCTTATGTGTATTGCAGTATGGACGTGAAAACCTATTGGCATAATTGACATAAAACTCCTTTTTCATGTCCGCTTTCACCAATGTTTCTAACAATCCGCTCAAAGCCATGTACGCGCTATCTGTATCCATTTATACGTACTGGACATCATGTCTATCGATGTATCTATAATTTAAAAAAATTGGTGATTGTTTTATTTACGGTTATGAGTACTGTTTAAGTAACTACTAGGTTAATAGAGGAAAACTATGAGTGACTTACTTGTCCCATAAAATCGTAATAAAACTGCAACATTTTCAGCTTGGCGTATTACAGTACGGAGAAACCCAAGTGTACAGGAACATTCATACTCAGCTGAAATGAATATCATAATGATTAAAAAGATGAACTTTAAGAACGCAACAGTTTTTTTCGTATTGACTTTAATTAAATTTTAAAACATACCATTTTTTAGCACTTATTATTTCGTATAACTCCTCTAATATCTCCTCCATAAAACAAATTTGTTTCCTTTCATGTTGAATGAAGCCTTTCTGGCGCCATCAATGTACTTGACCTTTGTATGTTTTTTCTTGTCCGTAATTGTTTTTCCATAGGCAGCGTTTCCCACCAATTTACTGATAGTGGCAAGCAACTCTTGACTAGGATCCCTATATTCCATTCTCCTAGCATCCGAAACCAATGTTCCAAAATCCTCAAAAGCGTTCCTATGGATGTATTCTATGAGCTGATAGACTTTGGTGATTTTTAATCCCCGTTTTAAGTACCACTTTAACAACGGACTCATTAACAATATCTTTTCTCCAAACATGCTTCCGACTAGCAAGCGTTGTGGGGTATTTAGGAATCCTTCGATTTCTGCAAAGTCTCTCATCTCATCACTCAAGTGCTCTCTGCTCAACATCGTGTTTTTAAAAATTGGAGGCATTTCAAAAAATTTATCATTTAGACCCTCAGGGACTTTGATATTTCATTCGAAAAATCCAAAAAAATCTTCTGATTGAACTCTCCCCACCGCTTCTTCTTGGTTTAGTTTTTTCTCAAAATGTTTGGGATAGAAAGAGTCGTGAAAAGTGTCAACAAATCTTCGTAGATTTGTATGAGTTTTTATGCGAGTCGAACACTCACACTCCCAAATTGAGATGACTGTATAACCCAGAGTTCGGAGATACTTTTCATTTTCCATTGTGTCTCTATACAACTGAGTCATTGACTTTCGCCTAGTAGGATGAAGCTCCTGATGTCTAGCGTTTTTTGAAAGTGCAGTTGAGTCTGTGCCAAAAACATCCGTGAAATTGAAAGACGACTCGAGTTTCAATGCAAAATCCATCAATGCAGAGACCTTGTTGTCCAAGAGCAACTTCTCCTCCGTTGAGCTCATGTCTGATGTTGACTTTCTTTCCAAACATTTGGTACTGGAGCCAGCTGTGCACTGACTTGCTAAATTTTACTGGATCGGCCATGAAGGAATTCTCAATTTTTCTTCTATGAGGATATCCTGTAGGCATTGACCACATCATACACCATAGGTAGAGAGCGTTGGCATCGACTCCATAGATCCTGTCACAAATTTTTGCTTCTTTTCAGAGCCAATGTTCTCTAATTCTCGTCAGTCCCTTTTTGTGATATCTGTGCATCACCAGACTGGGACCTCCAACAATGTATTTCTTTATCAAGTAATACAGCTCCGCATTGCATTTGTCAATCAACCAGATTGGGAGGGTCTGTCAAAATGAATTACTGAGTTCTCAAAAATTTAAATAGGAAGAAAGTTGCAGAGGAGATGGTTGGGGAGCCTTGTTAAACATCCACCGAATTGCCAATCCTTGTAAAGATATACCGTCTTTAAACATGTCGATCATGTGTTCTCTGTAGATAGCTCTTTGTCATTCCAAAGCTTGAACGAATGGGGTTATGTCCAAGTTGTTGTACCACTTTAGAAAATCTCTCATGGTGCTCATGTTATTATCTTACCATGCTTTCTGACAAATGGCGTACTCTTCTTCGCTGATGCTTTTCTGCTTCACTAAGCTGTAGAAAGCTTCTCTCGGTGGTAGATCTTATTGTTGCAGTTGACTCAAGTCCTTCATCAATTCGTAAGGAAAAAATCATTTTGCGACTTTGCATTTGTACGCTTTGAGATACATTTCGTAACTGTCTCCAGGAGAAATAAAGTTTGCGCAATCCAAAAACAAAACAATCCTATGCTGATTACAGGCATCTTGGTTCCTTGTTTGACAACAAAATCAAAATCTTTAACCAAGATGTCTTTCACTTGTTCTAGCAACATTCCTTTCATCACGTTGATGTCATAGCTCTGCGAATTGAATCCTAGAACAGGAAGTTTTTCCATGTATTTTTCCAGTTCAACCAGAAATCTGGAGGTTCCTAGTTTTTGTCTAAACGGTTTTTGTTCAAGTGGTGATTGACCGAGGAATTTTGTTTGGCTTTTTCCAATCGATGTATTTCATCTTCTACTCGCTCTATAATTCATGAAATGTTTTCTCTCACTCGGATGTACGCTTCTTCCGCGATTTTTTCCAAATGTAGGATAAATTTTTCAACACACTTTTTATTATCGCCGTTGTTGATAATACATCGAGGCATCTCAAAACCTGGTATGTTTGAACAAATGGAAATTCTCAAGAGCTAATGTTTGCTGGTGTAGAAAGTGGTGTCCGTATTTTTATGGTCATTGCATTCAGGAAGCAAACACTCAATATCGTATGTGGCAAAATATGGATAATATCTCAAGGGGTCATCTGTGCTGATGTTTATTCCAAATTGTTCCCTTAACTTGTCAAAAATTGTGGCAGAAGGTTTGTATTCCCTCCAGGCGAAACCATGGTCATTACATCCGAGGTTGAGCATCTGTGTCTTTTCAGATTACCAAATCTGTCAAAACAAGTGGAACGCATTAAACACATGTATGCTCTTGCATATCCTTCCAAGTTTGTGATGAGACTAAATGTTTGCCTTGCAAATCGAGATACAATTTATTTTCGTGTTTTGAATTTGTGTTTTGTGTAAAAGATGTACCAATTGACATGAGGTGAATCCAATGAAAAGCCTCATGCAGAAAGCCTTTATAACATATAAGGTCTTTACGCAGAAATTTTTTTTTCAGTTTTGTTTTCGCGTGAATCAAACATCAATTATCTCGTGAATGAAACATAGCTTTCTGCCTGAAAAAATAACAAAGTTCAATCAGCGCAACTTTGACTATTTAAGAAGCGATGCTTTCAGAGAGTAATCATCCACTTCCACAACAGTATTCAAAGCAGCAACATCTACTACAACATCCATGACTAACACTAAAAGGTTTCTCAGCATCAAGACCACAAAACATCTGGAGGTGAGAATTAGTAAAAAATACTATTTATCACTAGCTGAAAACTAAAAAATCTTCTAATTGTTTATTTCAATATTCATCATCCTATGCTAATGCGTATCCAGTCTCTGTGATAAGGTAAGAATTAATAAAAAATACTATTTAGCATTAGTTGAGAAATAAAAAAATTATAATTATTTTAGCTCACTATTTATCATCCTGTACTATAACGTATTTGTTTATTTTAGATGATGATTTTGAAGCTGGAGTCAGTGCTGATGAAAATGAGTAGACTAGAAATTGTGTTCAAAGAGTCCAATACGCTCAATACAACTTGGTGAGTGATTTCTTTTTTCTATTTAATACAATCTAATCATCGTAAATAATACTTCAACTCAAATTATATGGAATAATTCATGCAGCAATTAAATATTTGTTTTAGATATTCAAAAATAGAGCTGATCAGGAGAACTAAACAAAATACTCTATCATTCAAGATTGAGTAAAATCCTACTATAAATACTGTGCTTCAATTAATAAAAAGTACTACTCGAATTCTTTACTAACGAACAAACATATTACTTTCTATAACAAATATTTCCCGAATATCAAATACTGTAAATTTTAACGAATATCTATTTGCTTTATTATGCAAATACATAATAATGATGACAATGAGTCGACTATATTTACCTTTCAGTGTAAAATTATCTAAACTATTGCAAATACCATATTAAACTCTTATATACTCCATGTAAAGTACAATAATCTTGCTATAAAATCATTTATCATTCTTATAAATACATGGAAATAGATAAAGAGCTATCTTATGTACATACTTTCGAGCTTATGATAAAAGTATTCAATAACTATATACGAATTATGCTAACATGGATATAGTCATAAGTGGACATGTACATAGCTATACAATGTTAATATGGACACGAACGTGGGAATGATCATGAATATGTACATGAATATGCACATGGACATGTACATAAAGGGACATGAATATGAACATGGACATGTACATAAATGGATATGAATATGGACATGAATATGTACATGGACATGTACATAAATATTGACATGAATATGTACATGAATATGAACATGTACATGTACATAAATTGACATGAATATGGACATGAATATGTACATGGACATGTACATAAATATTGACATAAATATGTACATGAATATGAACATGGACATGTACAAAAATGGACATGAATATGAAAATGGATATGTACATGGATATGTAGATGGACATGTCAAGAGTAAAAGATAAAATAAAAAATAAAATCATGAAGAAAAAGGTTACAGGTATGTGGCAGGAATCAAGGGATAAAAAGGTATCAAGAGCCATCCATGTGTAAACAACTGTCAGGACTGGGGATTGGATCCATGGCATAAACCTCCGTATGAGTAGTTATAAAACACTCATGTTAGCAGGGGTTGCAAATTGAGAGTTAGCTCTGGAGGGTGGCGCTAACTTGAACCACCATGAGGTGTAACTGTTAAACATTCATTTACACTAATAAGTCATACAATAAATACTGATGTAGAGTGAAAGTCTCGGATCGCACCCCCGATCAAAACCCCGATTGCTTGAACTGCTCATATATTACTACTTTTAGTGCTTGTACAGTACAAAATCTTCCAGGAGAAGTTTACTTCACAAGTGCACAAACAGTTCTGCCAACTGGGCTAAATGTCTCACTATTTATAGAAAATGATGCAATTGAAATTGCGGTTGAAAAAAAGGCTAATGATTGGTCATAAATAAGCTGGCACATTGTAATAAAATAGCACACAGAGGGTGGCACGTTGCAATAGAATAGCATGCACATGATATCGTGAAAAATTACCATATAGCCATCAACAACAATAGTCCATGTAAAGTACAGTTGTCCGTCAATCAGCTACTAGTAGTAGACTCATTTACATCCTGCAGCTTGCCTGCTGTAACTAGTAGTGCTATCAACTGAGCAAGTCCAAGCTTGCTGTGCTTGCGCATTCCCAGGATTCACTGCTTGTGAACAACATACTAGTTGCTAGCATCATAGTCTTACTAACCTAGTAAGCAGATGCAGCTAATCAACGCGATGGCCGCACTATGTGAAATCCATCACAAAAGCTGCTTCAACTTTTCGTACACCCACACTGACAGTTAACTAAACGCAGGGTAGTTGCTAACATGGGTGACAAAATGGGATAGGTAAGGAGGGTCTCAATAGGAGACGTCCGACTAGAAACAGACCGTACAATATGGAAGGGAACGTCTAAACCATACGTTCAAATTCAGGGTAACACATCCTAAGACGTGTGGAGAGGTATACGCAAACAAAGCAAAACTTTGCACGAGACTATATGCATTGAGAGGGGGGGGGGAAATATCTTGCATGAGTGGCAGAGGGAATGAAGGGGGCCCAAAACTGGCGGGCTAATTAAAAGGGGGCACACAAGCAGTGCAACCGACAAAGAGGAAGATGAGGGGTTTGCACACAACCGGTGTGACTGACAGAGGGGGAGCGACATTGTCCTGAAACAACTGGCCTTGTACAGCCTGTGCAGCTTCCTTGAGCCCAGAAATCTCTCGCTTCAAGAGCTCAGCTTGCCCCCGGGCCTCGGAGACTTCTGCTTCAGAGAGAGTGCCAGTTACCACCTTCATCTTGAGGACTTGCACCTGCAAGTCCAATTCAGCAGCGCTTTGCTCAATGGTAGAAGCCCACCTTGCCCTGTTCTGAAGGAAACACCGGCAGATGTACCCCACTGAGTGGAGGTTCTTCCGGGTGGGCAAGGGGAGAACAGGAGGTGCAGGGTCTTTGCGTACCACAAGGGGAATGGAAACTGGGGGGGGAGATGGAAGGATGGGGAGACAACCATGGCTTTGGGACTGAGTTTAATTACCGTCCATAGCTTCCTACGATTCTTGGACCCGGTGAGGGAAAGAGCCATCAAAGGGGGAGGAGGGGAGGAGGAAGGGGAGGAGGGTCCCGGGAGAGGGGGCTGGATCTTTGGCTGCAGCACTATTCAGGGTACCAAGGCGCCTCAGACCGGGGCTCGCCAGACCGAGTAGGCTTGCAGGTACTAGAAGTTCTTGGATCCGTTCACTTCTGATACCGACAGATGGCAGGATAACTTTCCCCATCAACTGCATATATTTACCCATGACGTTTGTAGTAATCTGGGTCCTCAGGACTTTCTTGCTTTTTCTGGTGTTACTACACACTGTCCCAGCCACTGCTAGAGTACCGACAGCAGCGAAAATAAAGCACATAGTGCTGATGGAACGTCCACTGATAATTGCCTCATATTCTTGACAGGAAGATTGCAGAGCAGCGGATACTGTACCATGCCTTCTTCAACTGCTTCTTGATGACTTTCACAGTATTAGGGGCAATCCACTGAAGGACCCCCAGGCAATGGGAGGTTTTTCCCAATCTGATGGGTAGCCACTACCTCTTTTATGACAGTAGGCGAAGCAGGCAAGGAGCAGCAGGGTCCACCAATCTGACGATCGGGAGGATAACCTGTTGATGGCTTGTCCACAGGCAGGAAGGTGGAAAGAAGGGTAGGTGAAGGTGTAGGAAGTACAGCAGGGGTACTCACTCTCTTCTGTGAAGGTGTCAGATTTTCGCACTGAACTCGTATGACTTGGGAAGGTGGATACAGCTCTCATTGTCAACGTGGGCAGTGAACGGGGTGTCACCCTGATTAGAGGGCCAGCCAAGAGCATTGCTCATCTTCTCTTACCAGGCACTATCTTGCTCAGCGTCTGCATCAGCTTACAAGTGACCACGTGAGGTACTCCGGAACCTGCAGACTGCTTCTCCATAACAGTCATTGGCCTGAAACTCAGTCTCGGGTCATCCTGGGTCTGGGTGGTAGCACTCAATACCCGGGAGGGGGTAAAGTTTCCACAGGTAGAAGCAAAAGTGGCAGCAGGTTTGGCAACACTCTGACTGTAGGTAAGGACTGTTCCAGCCAGCATGGTGGACACACTGGCGATGGGGAGGCAGTAGGGAAAAAAAGGGGAACTCTGTGGGCTGTCACTGGAAAGGGGGTTGTTTGAGAGTGAGGGGGTCACGGAGTGAGCTGTGATTGCGCACCCAACTTTTCGTCAGCTTCACCTAACTATCAACTCCTAGGAGTGCATCTTCTCTTCTATTTTCTTCATTTGTGCAGTGCACCCGGGGTGGAGAGGAAGCTTTTTGCACAGGAGGGGTGTGAAGAGAGGGAGGGGGACTCCAAGTAAAGGGGTGGGGTGGGGAGGTGGCTGTACAGCAGCTTAGGTGATCTCCATCTCAAATTCCTTTTCTCCTTATAGCTGAAGGCACCCATATACTTGTTCAGGTGAAATATTGTTTGAGCAACCAATGTGGTGGTTAGCAGCTGTAGTAGGTCCAGTCATTTTGAATACTTGTGAAGAAATGCCTGTTCCGGCGTGTGGTAAGCTTGGCTCGAGCTTGACTGGCACTTTTGCAAAAAGTTGGCAGGGGTGAATGAGCAATATCTGACTGGTAGCTAACCTCCGACTTTGGCAAGCCATATCTCCCTGGTGAAGGAAAGTTTTCAATGGGATTTTTCCAAAGAGCCTTGCTAGAGCTTTTTCTTTCCATTGGCATCTAGAACAGGGAAGTGGCTATGTCTTGTTGGGAGTTATTTCCCTTTCCATGGAGCATCAACCGCTTGTGCAAAATATCACCCTTAGGGTGGAAACGGTCAAACCTCGCGGTTTCAGCTTTCAGTGGATTTTTCGGCCAGGGAACTGAATTCTGGCACACAGCAGCAATAGACTCTGATGTTCTTGTCGGTACCTAGTTTGTGAGGGTTTCTTCAAGAACTCAGTGCAGGGGAGCCGTTTAAATCTCAAGCATTTTGCCATTATCAGTCCTTCTATATACTTCTTTTGCAGTTGCAATTGAATGGGATAGTGGCTGTCCATAGTTTAGGGGCGGGCCGACATTCCTACATAATCATTTTGATGACACACGAGGTAGCTGATTCTCAGTCTGTGTGGAGGTGGGGAGGTCTCATCTCTTGGGAAAGACAACTCCTCTCTTCTCTGGTCCTTTCTGATCACACCGCTTGGCCGATTTGTACCAAACTCGCTAGGAATAGCGAGAAGGCGTACAGGCCTCTGTAGCTCTGGTCGCCTTAAAATTGGATGAATCTTCGCATGAGGGGAAGCAACTTTGTCTCAAATAGAAATTTTTTGAGCAGAAGGGGTGCTAGTAGATGGGACAGGGTTGCTGGTGGCACTTGTGCAAGCGTACCATGCCTGTTAGGATGCCGCCTGCCGCGGCTCCACAGCTGTAGTCGCCTGTCCTTTGGGGTCAACACTGGGGTAGTATGGTTTGAGACGGTACTCACTCTGAACCGACTGTTGGTTGTGCCTGTTTATGAGGTAGGTGTGGTTGATGTATGAGTCGTCAATTTCAAAGGGTCTGACGAACTCGGCCTGTAGCTTAGGGTTCTCTCCTAGGCGTGTACAACGGTTCTCTAACCACACCTGGTCTCCAACCGCTTATACGCCGGCTTCGTATGTTCCTCTGTTCTGACATCCATCTGTAGCTCTCTTAGGGTCTCATGCATTTCTTCCAGTCACAACTTGAGGTTCTGGGCCTACTCATGCAATGGCATGCAGTGAGCCAGAGGGGGATAATACTTTATTTGGCAGTCACAGCTCCTTGCCCAGCATCCTGTAGTTGACTGTCTCACCCATAATGGAGTGAGGGGTGGCTCTAAAGGCCTTCGTCAGTTAAGGGAGCAGCAAGACCCAGTCACCTGGACTGGGCTTCAAGAGCAGGGACCTCTTAACAATTTTGTTGGCCTGTGGGTGGTAAGGGGTGGTACAGGTTTTTTCTACACCCCACATAATACACAACTCCAGCATCAGGTACAACCCAGTGATTTGCTTCAGCCACCTCTAGGAACTATGTGATGAAGTACTCTACATCACCTTGTCCGTTGAATTTGGGCGGTTTGAAGTTCTGTGCAGGAGCAGGGGGAGTTGTAGGGAGTTCCAACACTCCTTGCAGTGTCCGAGTGAGTCTGTCTAATGCCACAGCTTCTCCTGCGCCTGCTGGCAGCCGTCTAGCACTCCTAGCTCTCTGTGCAGCCATCGAAGCAGATAATAGTCTTTAGCAATCAGCAGGGTACTTGTCAGCACTTGATGAGAAAGCTTTGGGTAGGCATGTGTACTAGAAGAAGGGTTGACGATTGTGAAGTACACTGTGTCAAAAACTCTGTGTAGGACAGTTTTGATGCGCTCGGTACAACCTCTCCTGTGTACACTACACGAGATGAGGGGGGTACCTTGCGCAGAGATTTGTACCTAGGGTTTGAAAAAAGCAGGTGTATGGCCTCGCCCAATCAGTGCAGTGACTACTGACTCCACCATGTTTCTATCCTACAAACACAGAAGAGGAAGGGTGTGTCCTACCGGCAGGGGGGTGGGGTACGGATGGGTCAGAGGGAATGGGTATGACAGTGTCTGTGGGGTGCTAGTTTGGCTGCTACCAGACGACTGTTACTTAATAGGGAATAAACCAATACCTGGGGTGATGGGCAATGAGTAGAGGTGGTGTTTGGCCATTTGTAACTTCTCTAATAGTGCATCAATGTTTGCACTATCCCACCGCTACCACTAATGCAAATAATTTCGCAGTGCCTTTACCGAACAGCTACTAGAGAAAACCCTGTGTACCCTGTGTTAAACCGCAAACAACTAGCAATGTTGTCATACTAATAACACTCTGCAACACACGATAGCAACTACACAAAGCTGCACTGGGTAGAGAGAGTTACTGTAATAAAGTAGTGATGGCTTTTTTCACTAGCTAATTGTGTATAAAGCTACACCGAGTTCTGCCGTGTACAGGAGAACCAACTAGTTGACAGGTAACCTACCAAACTTAATAAGAGTAGGGTAAATTATAAAAAACACTTTATTGCTGTACAATACAAAGCTTGCAGGAGAATTTTCTTTCACAAGTGCACAACTGGTTCTGCCCACTGGTCCTAAATGTACTTCTATTTATAGCAAACCATGCAGTTGAAATTGCAGTTGCAAATGAGAGTAGATGATTGGTCATACATGAAGCTGACACATTGTAATGGAGTAACATAAATAGGCTGGCACATTGTAACCTGGCTAACAGCCCACATTTGAATAGACAGACACATGACATAATGGAAAACTAGTACATGAGTTAGCAACAACAATAGTTCATTTAAAGTGCGGATATCATCAAATCAGCTACTAGTAGTATAGAGATGCCTTGACTAATCTACTTCCTGCAGCTCGCCTGCAGTAACTTGTAGTGCTATCAACTGAGCAAGCTTAGACTTGCTGAGCTAGTTCATTCCATTGACTCACCGCTTGTGGTTAGCACCATACTAGTCACTTGCACAACTTATTAGCATAGTAAGCAGCGTGCCGCTAATAAACACAACGGCCACATCCATTACAATATCGTGGCAAATCGTTTTTTAAGAAGATCTGCTCCTATTGTACTACATGCATCTCAAACGATAGTTATTTACAACAAACGTTCAATTTTTGGTCAATGCAAAACCTGAAGAGCCAATTTAGAAAAAATTACCAGTCTTTTGAATTTGTTTCGGGGTTTCATAAAAATAATATTTTAGTTTAATGAACTAATACAAAATGAAAGTTTTTGTAGGATAATTTTCTAATAGACTCTGTGTAACTAGCCTCACACACTTCTCAAACGCCGTTAAAATTTATTTTTCGTTCTAGAATTATCCTTGCTAAAGTTGATAAAATTAAGAAAAACAAAAATTTTGCGAAAAATTCCCAGCAAAGAAACATACCTGTAGATAACGTAGCCAACTACAGAAACTATCAGTACAAGTGCAGAGATGCCTACATAAACTCCAGGCATTGCAGAAACAACAATGATGGTTGTTTCTTCGCTTGGTGGTTTGGCTGCCAAAATCAAAAAAACATAAAGATATTTTAGATGAAGTTGAATTATCACATCCACAACAGTTCCTAAATTTAAGTTTTCAACTGCCAATGCAGCAATTCTCTTTATTCAATGTGTTGCTCAAATATAGCCATGAGACAGTCATATAAATTTAAAAATAAACACACAAACATTTTTCAAGAGTCTGTAGTGTCTTGCTACTAAAAAAAATCTTATAGCTTTTAAGTAAATAAATTCTTTTGTTATTTTATTGAAAACTGTCACAAAAGTACAAAACACTTTTCTGGTCTTCAACTTTCATAGACCAACAGTTAAATTAATATCCAAAATACCTGAGCTGGACAAATTTGACAAACAGCTTGTAGTTGCAGTTCTTAATTCTCCGACACTGGAGCCAGCAGCATTCCTAGCTGTCAGTAGACAAGTGACATTGGAGCACGGTTCATATCCACATGAAAAAGTTTGGCTAGCCGGCGCGGATATTGTAAAGTTTACATCGATGTCTGGACTATGACATTGAAACTACAAAAGTTGTGTATCACTCAGATCGAATGGTATAATTCTACGCTTCCACAATTTCACAAACTAATAGCACTATTTCTTGCTTAAAACAATATATTGTAAAAATATTTCTAAATATTTTAAGCAAAATGAATCATTTTACTCAGACTACAAAATTGGTGTAAAAGACGAGATAATATGTCAAATTTATGCGGGTTTTATTCTTCTTCTCAAGTCAGTTAAACACATCAACAGGGCTCCAAGCACCATATTATTAGCACCGGGTGTCCAGGAGAATCTGTAGATAACCGTTTTGCGAGCACCAGATGATGATTTCCCCAGTTGATATTCTAATGTTGGATGCTATATGGTTATGATTATTTTTTGGTGTATTTATTGTGCAACTGCTGTTTATATCGGGGGTCGTATCACAATTTTTATTGTATTTTGACTAGTGTATGTTGGTAAAAATTTCCAATAATATCTTTTAAGGTTATATTTGGTTTGCATAGCTCAGTTGCAAGTTATTTTATAATTCGTTTGCTTAAATGTAATTTGTGAAATGTTTAGAGTAACTGATATAAAACCCAATATTACTAAGATAGAACTAAACTAGACAAAAATAATCTTTGTAAGAACTTAATGAAGTGCTTACAATAGCGAATAAAAATAATGACCTAACAACAAACATTCGTAATAGTGTATTAGCAATGAGTATCATCGACGCTGATAATTCTTTCAAACTCTGAAAAGGAGCCATTCATGAAATCAACTATGTTCTGGTTTATAAGGAAAGGGAAAGGGCTTGGGTGACTGGCTTTCCACAAATCTCCCACATTACTATTGTTTGCCTGCAATGCTTTAAATCATGATTATGTAGGAGTTTACTTTGTTTTCTTGATGGCAAAAACTAATACAACATGGAGCTGATGGTTACTGCACCACCGTATTATTGATAATTAGTTGTAATATTGTAGGGGACGCCATCGTAAACAATGGTTACCCAAGCAACCTCGTGTACATTTGCACATTGTATTTTTATCAATATTTACTCTAGATATTTTCAGTAAAGACAGTTATATATTTTAGAATTATTCATTTTTTATTTAACCAAGTTTTCGCAGAATTGTAGTAAATTATTGCCTGGTATCATAAGGCGTGACCTACGATCCCTTTGTTTGCCTGTTGTGTTTAAATGTTTGTCATCATGAAATAAATCAGAGTTTCCCTGACTCTCAGAAGTTATTCACACAACACTGACTGAGGAGGATAGCGCAAGTAGAAGCACAAGAACAGACTACGACTTGCACTAACCGATTATCTGTGTAGGAGAAACTTGGTAGAAAGTGATCGGTCATTTTGGCCCTTTGCTGCATACACTCGCTAGCCGATGTATGGTGCCAAGCATTTCGCCCTCACGCAATAATTGGGATAGACAAGTCGACCTTTATAGCACTGACTGACTACCGAATAATGCCAACAAGCCACTCAGAACTTGTTCAGTAATTGTGGGAAGTTGTACAGGTGCATAGCTACCGTAAATACATAAAATCCTGTACTATATGCGTAATCTATTCATCGCATAACCTAGTAACCTATAAAGTCACAAACGTGCCAGAGAGAGTGAACTATTCTTATTGGAATAATTTCAGCTGCTTCAATTAATTAACCGTTAGAAAATGATCAAGGGTTTCCTCCCCATGTGACGGATGCAACTTGAAAACTGTGACGTCAATGATCCTTGTGTACTCAAAGCAGTTCAAAATAGTAAGAGTAACAGACCAATGAGAGTAGTAATATATGAGCAGATCTCCCTACCAAGTGTTTTTTTGTGGGGTCGTTATCTGGGGTTATGCAATGGGTTACGGCGTTGGATGAATTCGCCGAGTTTATATTGTATTTTACTTGAGGGGTACTTGAGTGGCATTTGAGTGGCATTTAAGTGGCATTCGAGTTTTGGTTATTATTTTACTTAATTTGAACTTATATGGTATATACATTTTGAATGTATGGCATTTAAGTTTTGATAATTTCTTTTCATAACTCGAATTCATATAGCATCTTGAGACAGAGGAGAGAGGAGATACATCTACCTTGAATAAATTCATTGATTAAAAGCGAATCAATGTATGGCTATATACATTTATTACATAATAAGCAGGGGTAAAATCTCCTCATATAATATAGCTAGATACATAATTCGAACTCATATATACATTGAATGCTATAAAATATATCAGACGATAAAGTTAAATATTCATCTATTCTTTATCGATATTTATAAGGATGATGAAAGATTTTTTGTATTTTATATACATATATAGTTATAGTAACTGTGGTAAAAGAAGTCTATTATGAAGGTTTTTATTTAAGCCAAAGTAGGCTCGGTAGATACTCCATCAGAACACACTCGTCTTTTAGCATAAAAATATGTGAGTCCTCGTTTTATTTGGTTGTATGTCAACATTTTTTGATCCTTTACTACAAATCCTCGATTTTTACCCATAAACGACTTTTTTGTGTTCAATACATTTAGATAACTGTCTTTGTTCAATTGATTAATTCGTTTGTTCAAACCTTTTGAGCTAAACTTGTTTCCTTTTTCTCCCCAGCAGTAATAGGATTTAGAGTTAAGTGCAACAATTCCATCTCCGGTAAATTCCTCTTTAAACAGCCCAGGTGTTCTTTTTCCGTGTTTTAGTACTTTTTCACAACAGTCTTGCATGCTCCATTCTAAACCCATTGTTTTGATTCTTAAAAACTCATCCCTATGTTTGTCACAGTATGGGCGTGGAAACCAATCACCATATTCATTGTAAAACTCTTTTTTCATACTTGGTTTTACCAGTGTTTCTAATGTTCCGCTCAACGCCATGTATGCGCTATCTGTATCCATTTCAACATATTGGAAATCACTTCTGTCAATATATCTATAAATAAAAAGTTTGTTTCGATTTCAATTATTTGGAAGTTTTACTTACTTACACATAATAATGGTAGGGAATTAGGTTTCACTTACTTATCCATAAAGTCGTAGTAAAACTGTAGCATTCTCAGTTTAGCATACTGTAGCACGGAGAAACCCAAGTGTACTGGAACATTCATAGTTAGCTGAAATGATGGTGATACTGATTAGCAAAGTAAACTTGTGGAATATAAATTTTGAATTGCAAAATAATTGTTTTAAAACTTACTAGCTTTTTACAGGTTACGATTTCATAAAAATCATCTGCTATCTCTTCCATGGCGATAAATTTGTTTCCTCTGATACGAAATGAAGCTTTTCTGGCACCTTCGATGAACTTGATGGTGGTATGTTTTTCTTTATCAGTGATTGTTTTTCCATAAGCAGCATTTCCTACCAACTTGCTAGTAGTAGCGAGTAATTCTTGACTAGGGTCTGCATCCCCCATTCTCCTAGCGTCTGAAACCGATGTTCCAAAAGCTTCAAAAGCTTTTCTAGGAATATATTCTATTAGCTGATAAACTTTGGTGACTTTCAATCCTTGTTTCAAGTACCATTTCAACAAAGGACTCATTAGCAATATCTTATCTCCGTACATACTTCCAACTAATGAGCGTTGAGGAGTCTTTAAAAACCCTTCGGCTTCAGCAAAGACTTTCATTTCATCGCTCAAGTGTTCTCTGGTTAACATCGTATTTTTAAAAATCGGAGGCATTTCGGAGAACTTTTCTTCCTCTTCCTCAGGAACTTCGATGTCACATTCAACAAATCCGAAGAATTCTTCTGATTGAACTCTCTCCAACACTTCTTCTTGATTCAGCTTTTTTTCAAGTATTTTTGGGTAGAAAGAATTGTAAAACGTGTTGACAAATTTTTGTAAATTTGTATGAGTTTTTACACGATTCATCCAGTCACACTCCCAAATCGAGATTACGGTGTAACCTAATGCTCGAAGATATTCTTCATTTTCCATCGTAGTTTTAAACAGATTTGCTTTTGATTTTCTTCCAGTAGCTTGAAGCTCTTGTTCTTTAGCGTTGTTATAAGAGCAGTCGTGTCCATGCCAAAAACATCCGTGGAATTGAAAGACATGACGATTTTCAACACAGAAACCATCAACTGGTAATCCTCGCTGTCCGAGAGTAACTTCTCCTCCATTGAGCTGATGTCTGATATTGATTTTTTTTGAGAACATTTGGAACTGTAACCAGCTATGAGCTATCTTGCTAAATTTTACTGGTTCAGCGACAAAGGAGTTTTCGATTTTTCGTCTTCGAGGATAGCCAGTAGGCATTGATTGCATCATACACCATAAATAGAGCGCATTTGCATCAACCCCATAGATTCTATCACAAATCTTTGCTTCTTTTCCCAACCAATGTTCTCTAATTTTAGTTATACCTTTTTCGTGATATCTATGCATCACTAGACTTGGTCCACCAACTATATTTTTCTTTATTAGAGGATAAAGTTCTGCATTGCAGTTGTCAAGCAGACAAATTGGGAGAGTCTGACGAAACGAGTTACCAAGTTCATCAAAATTCAAGTATGTAGAGAGGTATGGAGGGGGTGGTTGAGGTGCTTTGTTAAACATCCATCGAATCGCTAATCCTGGTAAAGATATACCATCTTTTAACATATCAATCCCATGCTCTCTGTAGATTGATCTTTGTCTTTCCAACGCTTGAACAAATGGTTTTACATCCAAGTTGTTGTACCATTTTAAAAAATCCCTCATTGTCTTCATGTCGTTATTTTTCCATGCTTCTTGACAAATTATGTACTCTTCTTCACTGATATTCTTTTGTTTTAAAGAACTGTAAAAAGCTTCTCTTGGAGGTAGATGTTCTTGATTAAGTTGTTCCAAGTCTTTCATCCATTCATAAGGAAAAAATCCTTTTCCGGCTTCACATTTGTATGCTTTGAGATACATTTCATAGCTATATCCAGGAGCAATGAAGTTTGTGCAATCTAAAAACAAAAAAGATCCTATTCCGATAACAGGCATCTTGGTTCCTTTTTTTATAACAAAATCAAAATCTGTGTCGGAGACATCTTTCAATTTTTGAAGCAGTTTTCCTTTCATCACATTGACATCATAAGTCTGTGAATTGAAACCTAGAATAGGGAGTTTTTTCATATAGCTGTACAAATCATCCAGAACTTTTTCAGCTCCTGTTCTACGTCTGAAACGATTTTTTTCAAAATCACTACGAAACTTTTCTTCAGCTTCTTCCAGTCGTTGTAATTCACCTTCTATCTGTTTTATGATTCGCGAAAACTGTTTTTCCAATCGGCTATATGATTCTTCACTAATATCATCCAAGTATTCAATGAACTTTCCAACGCATTCATCATCATCCCCATTATTGACAATACAACGCGGGTTGTTGAAGCCTGGTACGTTTGAACAAATTGAAATACTTAAAAGTTTATGCTCATTCGTGTAAATGGTTGTGTCTGTATCTCGATCTTTTTCGCAATTAGGTAACAAACACTCTATGTCAAATGTTGCAAAAAACGGATAGTATCTCAAGGAATCATCTGACCCGATATCTATCCCGAATTGAACCTTCAGTTTGTCGAATATTGTAGCAGTAGGACTGTATTGCCCTCCAGAAAACTGCATAGTTGTTGCCTCTGAGATTGAACATCTGTGTCTTTTCAGATTCCCCAATCTATCATAACAAGTAGAACAGGTTGGACATCTGTAGGCTTTGACATATCCTTCCAAGTTTGTAATAAGACTGAAGTGATTGATATAAAGATCCAAATATAGATTCTCCTTATAACTGGAGTTTGAATTCCAAATAACTGTTGAAGTCATATCATCATTTAAAGAAAACACTGTTATCTTCAGTTGAAATGCTCGCTCCAAAAGCAATAAATCAGCTTCTGTCACTCCTTTCCCATCACACCTTTTACCACTATCACCATAGATGAAACTATGATATTGTTGTTGGTACTCCTTCACCTCCTTAATTATCGGATCTTTTGCAATTCCACCGTTTTTTTGTAGTTCTTTGTGTAATGCTAGACATCTAAAAAAACAAAGATTGTCGGTAATTCGTTTTCCTTTTGTGTTTTTTAACATGGTTCGTATGTGTCTGTTGTTAAGGAGGTGAGAGGGTAAATGCTCCGGTGGTGATCCAACTTTTCCCATTCCGAGTAGTTTGTAGAAATAAAACGAAATGTTTGTGATCAACATCAATCTCCAAGTCGTATTTGGTCTCCGTCTCAAGCTATTTGTACGATGATCAGTCTCCATAACATCAACAAAGAAGTCATCAAGATCTCCTTCAGTTTCAATCAGTTTAGCTTTTGGATATACAGTAGCATTGTTTGATGATGAGTGAAAGTATCGGAGTTCACCATCATTTTTATTTTCTAGTATACAACCTACGCTACAGTTGACTTTTGCTCTCGAGCTCAATTGTCTCCAAACTTTTTTTAGCAATTCTAACACTCTTGAATCATGATAGTCATTTTGGTAGGTATCAGCTTGGTCTCTTGGAATCCCATCCCAAAGTCTTACATTTAAAAGTTCTATGACTTTTCCAGCTCTATGTTTCGTTTTCATAGCTCCCCAATATCTAGCTATCAAATCATCCCATTCTTCATCTTGAAAAGTTGGAGCTGTGCTATCATCAACAATACCTAGGGTTGATGCTCGGGTAGGTCTTTCAATATTTAAATCTTCCATTTCTTCTTCTTGTTCTTCCTCTTGGGCTTCTTCCTCTTCTTCTTCTTCTTCTTCATTTTCTATCATTGGATCATTCTCATTTTCTTCAACTATCTCCTCCACAACCGGCTCTATATCTTGAGCTATTATGCTAGTCTTTGGTGGTGAAGGCTCAGCACCAAAGCCTATTTGATTGATTGTTTCATCGGGTAAACGAAAACAAATGAGATTTTCTTCTAACCATTTCCAATTGGGGGAAATTTCAGGGTTTTTTTCTTCTACATTCCCCTCCTGATAATTTAAACTTTGTCTACAATAGAAATGTTAACACATAATAGTTGTTCTATAAAACATTCACATACATTTTACATAAAATGTAACAGAAGAAAAAAATGACTTAAACACTACTATCAATTAATTTTTAAAATGAAATTAGGAAAAAAGACTCAAACATTATTATTAGTTAAGTTTTTAAAACTTACTGTATACTATGACATGAATTCCCAACTCCCTCTTTTACATTAATTCTCTGATATTCTGAGTCCTGTCTACAATAAAGAGATAACGCATTATTTTTGCTGATTCATGAGATGAGTATAAGAAAAAAGCAAAAAAATTACTCTACTAATGTTATTAATTTATGATTTTAAAAACTTACTGCTTATCAAAGGCTATTGTATTTTCAGTAGTTGCTGAAACTTGAAAAGTCGAAGGTTTGTCTTGAAAAGCATTTTCAAGTTCCATCTCCATTTCATTTTCATATTCAGCATTGCTTTCATCATTCATGTATTCATTATCAGCGTTTGAAAAACCGATATCATTTTGATTTTTCATGAGCCATTCCCATTCCTTATGTATGTCTACATCAGTATCATCCTCTTCTGTTTCCATAGCACTATAATAACAATAAAATCATTACTTTTTAATAGAAGTGACAATAGCACATAAAAAGGTAAGTTAAATGTCTCAGCTAATATATTTTACCTTGTGAATAAAACTCCTAGTAGTCAGTTGGTATATTATATAGTAGATGTTGAGGCTTCAGTTACTGTTGTTAGAACGAGTGATTTATTATGTGAAAGCATTACTTTTTAAGTAGACAAAAACTTAAGTGAGATAATTAAGTCGTAGCTTCAATGAAAATTTTCAAATTCACACAGAAAAACTTTTAATAGTCGTTGGATGTAGTAGTAGATGTTGCTCCTCCGATCACTGTTGTAGAACTGGATGCTTTCTGTGTGAAAACAGTGGCTCTTAAATAGGTAAAGTTGCACTGGTTGAACTCTATGAATACCAACCTTCTTTATAATATAACTATGAATCAGAATCTTGTCCACGCGAAAACCAATGCTTTCGCGGGAATAAATAATTTATTTTCACGCGAATAGAAACTGTTGCTTTCGCGGGAATACAAATTTTATTTTCACGCGGATACAAACCAATGCTTTCGCGGGAATAAAAACTTTATTTTCACGCGAATGGAAACAGTTGTTTTCGCGGGAATAAATGCTTTATTTTCACGCGGATACAAACCAATGCTTTCGCGGGAATAAAGACTTTATTTTCACGCGAATGGAAATTGTTGTTTTCGCGGGAATAAATAATTTATTTTCACGCGAATACAAACTTTTGCTTTCGCGGGAATGCAAATTTTATTTTCACGCGAATACAAACCAATGCTTTCGCGGGAATAAAAACTTTATTTTCACGCGAATGGAAACAGTTGTTTTCGCGGGAATAAATACTTTATTTTCACGCGAATGGAAACCGTTGTTTTCGCGGGAATAAATAATTTATTTTCACGCGAATACAAACTGTTGCTTTCGCGGGAATGCAATTTTTATTTTCACGCGGATACAAACCAATGCTTTCGCGGGAGTAAATACTTTATTTTCACGCGAATGGAAACCATTGTTTTCGCGGGAATAAATAATTTATTTTCACGCGAATACAAACTGTTGCTTTCGCGGGAATGCAAATTTTATTTTCACGCGGATACAAACCAATGCTTTCGCGGGAATAAATACTTTATTTTCACGCGAATGGAAACCGTTGTTTTCGCGGGAATAAATAATTTATTTTCACGCGAAAGCATTGGTTTGTATCCGCGTGAAAATAAAATGTGCATTCCCGCGAAAGCAAAAGTTTGTATTCGCGTGAAAATAAATTATTTATTCCCGCGAAAACAACGGTTTCCATTCGCGTGAAAATAAAGTATTTATTCCCGCGAAAGCATTGGTTTGTATCCGCGTGAAAATAAAATTTGTATTCCCGCGAAAGCAACGGTTTGTATTCGCGTGAAAATAAATTATTTATTCCCGCGAAAACAACGGTTTCCATTCGCGTGAAAATAAAGTCTTTATTCCCGCGAAAACATTGGATTGTATCCGCGTGAAAATAAAATTTGTATTCCCGCGAAAGCAACGGTTTGTATTCGCGTGAAAATAAATTATTTATTCCCGCGAAAACAACGGTTTCCATTCGCGTGAAAATAAAGTCTTTATTCCCGCGAAAACATTGGATTGTATCCGCGTGAAAATAAAATTTGTATTCCCGCGAAAGCAACAGTTTCTATTCGCGTGAAAATAAAGTATTTATTCCCGCGAAAGCATTGGTTTGTATCCGCGTGAAAATAAAATTTGTATTCTCGCGAAAGCAACGGTTTGTATTCGCGTGAAAATAAATTATTTATTCCCGCGAAAACAACGGTTTCCATTCGCGTGAAAATAAAGTCTTTATTCCCGCGAAAACATTGGATTGTATCCGCGTGAAAATAAAATTTGTATTCCCCGCGAAAGCAACAGTTTCTATTCGCGTGAAAATAAAGTATTTATTCCCGCGAAAGCATTGGTTTGTATCCGCGTGAAAATAAAATTTGTATTCCCGCGAAAGCAACAGTTTCTATTCGCGTGAAAATAAATGATTTATTCCCGCGAAAGCAACAGTTTCCATTCGCGTGAAAATAAAGCATTTATTCCCGCGAAAACAACTGTTTCCATTCGCGTGAAAATAAAGTTTTTATTCCCGCGAAAGCATTGGTTTGTATCCGCGTGAAAATAAAATTTGTATTCCCGCGAAAGCAACAGTTTCTATTCGCGTGAAAATAAATTAATTATTCCCGCGAAAGCATTGGTTTTCGCGTGGACAAAATTCTGATTCATAGTTATATTATAAAGAAGGTTGGTATTCATAGAGTTCAACCAGTGCAACTTTAGCTATTTAAGAGCCACTGTTTTCACACAGAAAGCATCCAGTTCTACAACAGTGATCGGAGGAGCAACATCTACTACACTTTCCATTGCAACTACTAGAAACTTTCTCTTTATAAAAGGTAAAATTTAAAACTTATTATTTCCTACCTAACAAAGAGCAAAATTAGTTTAGCTATAATGTAAAGTATGAAATAAATAATCTTTTAGTTCCACATGAAAAGCTGAAGTATATGTTATTTCTTTCTTTTTTAGAACACTATGGAGAATTTTTCTGCTTCTTACACGGATTTAAAGCCAATCGAAAACAAACAAAAAACGTTCAAAACACCCAAAAGAAAAAACTCTAACTCTGTCACAAAAGAAGCAGCGATAAAGAAACGAGCTCTTCCAAAACTGGTTTTACCCACAACATCAAACAATATGGAACAAAAAGAATTGCTCACTGATGCTGACAGAGCTCTCCAGATGGCCAAATCTCTCCAAAAATGGAAGACATGTGATTTGAAAAAGATTGGAGGGTTTCTTACACTAGCATCACTTCCTGTTCCATCAGTTTTGCAAATCGTTTCTATTGAGCAGAGTACTGGTGCATACGGAAACTACTACATTCTCACTTATCTTGATAATTCAACTGGATCGAATTTTCAGAAAGTCGTTTGTCCAAGTAGAGTAGTTGAAAGCTTCAATGTTGATAACTACCCATTACCTTTCAACATTTTGTACTTGGGTGAGATGGAAAACTCAAAAAAACCAGAGACTACTTACTACAATGTCAAACGTATCAGTACAAAACGATTAACCGCAATGGAAGCTACTGCTGAAGCTGAAAAACTGAGAAAAATGAGTGAAGAAGAACTCAAACTCGCTTACGACATCGATTATCTCAGTAATTTCAAAGATTGTTCCATTTTTGCTTACATCGAAGTTGTAGAAAGATTCATTCCTTTCCGATTCAATGGAGAAGAATCCATTGTAAATTGCATTCGTTATGTCACTGAAAAGAATGGAAAAAGAGAGACGAGAACGCTTTTACTACCAATCAGATATAACGAGGAAGCTAAAAGATGTGCACCTGGTGTGATGATTTACAAAGGAAAAAAACAGAGTAAGAATGGAAATCCTATTCCATACCACAATGTTGTCTTCATTTCTTCAACCAACGCTAGTGATTGGGAGCAATATTGCACACAAACAAGTTCCAATGAGCTGCTAACAAAAACGAATAATGAGGATGAAGTTCTTAAGGAATTCCTAGAAAACGAATTACAAGATTTTGATGAACCACTTGGTGTTGATGGTATGTAAACTCAATATCAAATGCTGACAACAGGTAGTCTCAAGCGGATAATGAATGAATAAAAAAAAAGCCTGTGTAATCATTGTCATTACAAGTTGTACTGTTTTGTATTACTTACTATTTACCGACTCTAACTATATTATATGGAAAGATTTTCCCTACTTATTATACAATAAGTCTATATAATCATATAATAATTCATAGAAAAGTCTAAAGGTTCTCAGGTGATTAACTCACCAAAAGTTCCGGTTTTGCAAAACATTTGAAGATCTTCCTATCCTAAGCATTATACGAGTGACTGTACTTTTTTATCCAGTTGAAATATCTAAAAACTTCAGTAACTTAGTATTTACTGACTCTAGCTATATTATATGAGATTTTCCCTACTTATTACATAATAAATGTATATATTCACATATTCTTTCATTTTTAATCACTGTATTTATTCAATGTAGATATATTTCCTCTCTCTCCTCTCTCTCAAGATATCGTATGACTCGGAATTACAAAAAATTATCAAACCTTAAATGGCTCACATTCAAAATCTAGACATCCTATGAGTTATAATTATGTATACAATTATGTAAAAAATTATCATAACTTAAATGCCATACATTCAAAATCTATATACCATATAAGTTCAAATTAAGTAAAATAATAATCAAAACTCGAATGCCACTTAAATACCTAAAAATCTCTCTCCTCTCTCTCCTCTCTCATCTCCCATCTCTCCTCTCTCCTCTCTCCTCTCCCCTCTCTCTCAAGATACCATATGAGTTCGAGTTATGTAAAAAAGTTATCAAAACTTGAATGCCATACATTCAAAATCTATATGCCATATAAGTTCAAATTAAGTAAAAAACTAATCAAAACTCAAATGCCACTCAAATGCCACTCAAGTACCCCTCAAGTAAAATACAATATAAACTCGGCGAATTCATCCAACGCCGTAACCCATTGTCTCAACTCCAAGATCAAATCCACAAAAAAACACTTGGTAGGGAGATCTGCTCATATATTACTACTAATGAGTAAAAGTGACTCACCAAATAGTAAGCATAGCACACCAAATACTAAACATAGCACACCAAATAGTAAGCCTAAGAGAACAAATTGTGAGGAAATAACACCAAATTGTAAATATAGAACAACGAATTATGAGCATAACCAAAATAATTGTAAACATTAGAGAGCAACTTCTAAAGTTAAAAGAATTAATTGTAACAAAACAAACTGAATGGTGAAGATGGAACAAAAAAATTACTATAAAACAGTTGCAAACAGCACACAGGTCATAGGTAATTGTTTAGCATTTGGCACTCCGTACTTGACTGTTGCCAAATCACATTTAACTTGACATGTATAAACCAAATTCAATCATTTAGCATGGAAGTTAATACAAGTTCTTGTTGTTCAAGTCTTGCCTGCTGTGACGGCTAAGAAGAAGTTTAACACAGGTAATTTAATTTTTTCCAATCACTTTCATCAAAATGATAAATAACCATAACCCACAGCATGCAATTGAATTTTGAAGCAACCTTGGCCCCCATTAGTTTTACTTTCTCCATCTATTTTGTGGCTTATCAAAATCTCAGGGAGTAATAAGAGAATGAAATGATAGAGATCTATTTGTCAGTCCAAGAAAGTTCATCTTCTCTTTCTTGATTTGCTAAAATGCTCAATAACTGTTATCCATCATACCTGAAAGTCATATATGGTGCCTCCTGGGTACTGCAAAGGGTCCCAACTCAGCTTTACACAACTCTGATTGACTCCTTCAATTGTTACATTGCTGCCACCAAACTGTGGAACTAAAAGTGTGTTTTAGGTGAACTAAATAGTCTGGTGACAACACATTCTCGTGATAAACAATATTTTTCTCGATTATTGTTACCATTTGAATAGTATGATAGAGTACTGCAACTAGATACAACGATTTCAAACCAAAAATTACAAGCGCAACAAACAAAATCTTTGCATAACTGTCAAGTCATTGGAGTAGATAAGTGGTAATTGTGTATTTAAGAAACTATCAAATGTAAATTTGACAAAAGCAGCTGTGCACATCCAATGGGAAAAAATAAAAATTGGTCTCAAGTGACTATCACTATGTTCCCCTGCTGCGAATTCGTTCGGGTTGAACTCATAAATCGTCCATTCGGGTGATGGGAATTCTGACTCGTATGAGTTGGTTCGGGTTCGTTCGTGTTGGCTCAGTGCGGTTCCTCAAACCGAATTCTTTCGGGTTGATCATTGATTAGGGTCATGGGAATTGTTAGTGTTGATGAATTCCAATTAGTTTGGGTTGCTCTTTTGAGAAAAAGGCATTAAGCTGGCGATTTGGCAGTAAATCAGTTTTTGCGTATTTTCCAACTGCAGTTTTTACATACATAATAACAATCCTCTGCAAGTTTAACAACAGGTAAGTTATAAATTATTTACTATTTGCTCCGGAAACTGAATCATAGCTCTGTTTCATAAATGGGCAAACTAAATTATTATCATTTTTATACTTGCCAAAATATTATTTTTTTGTTATTTGGAAATAATTTATTTATTTATTATCAATTATCTATCATTTCTTATAGCTATCATTATATTTATTAATAATCATCTATAATTATTACAAATTGTTGATTTTATTATTATTCATCTACTTACTAGTTTATGCTGTGAACATTCCACAAATTTGACTCATATTACTACTTAGTAATACGAGCGCTGTTGTTTACTAAGTCACTACAATCAAGTAATTATTGCGCTCGCTACTCACTGTAAAGGAAGGACAACTCCCGCAACTTATTTCAATTCGAATTATATAGGAACGGATTGGAATGGCAATCCGAATGAATGCTAACCAACTCGAATGGACGTCCGATCCGAACAAATTCGCAGCATGGGAACATGCTGTATGCTTGTAGTTTCCAAAGTTAAAGCTTCAACGTTTCAAGAAAAAAAAACAAATTGAACACAACCTGTGAGAACATAAGGGCTATCGAAGCTCTTTTTTCCCTTCCCCATTGGCCCCGTTTTCCCAGACTTCTTTTCCCACCTCTCCCTCTCTCTGCCTCACCCACTTACCCATTTGCTTGGCTCCCCAACGCTGTCTCTCGCACCTTCATCCTCCCATTTTTGCATTATTACCCTCCCGCCCATTCTCCCTACCTAGCCTACTGCCCTTTTTTCTTCCCTCCTCCCGTTCCGTCTGCTACTTGAAAAATTCCAAGCTTATCAGATTCACCTTAGTTAACTATCAGCACGGCTTGCAGAGTTTAAAGTAAAACCGAATGGTTAAAAATACAGAGCTAAACTTTCATAAGCTCACTGATCACTAATGTACCACTGCGACTCAGTTGTTCAAGATAGTTTCTAGCACTATAGCTGTGTCTTCAAGCAGAAATTGACAAGAACCTTTTGCAGTAACACTCAGTACAATAATTGTTTAATAGTCCACTCATAAAACGTTATTGAAAAAATGGTTGAGCTACATTTAGTGTATATAAAAATTCTAAAAGTGTATTATTCTGCACCTGCAGAAGATTTAGCCTGTTGACTCATTGGCTAGGTGGTGTATTGTGGGGGAATTTGGTAGTTGCTACCCCCTGTAAAAAATTGTAGCAGTTGTACACCCTTACCAGATCATAGACAAGCCCAGACGAGTACGAACTATAGCTAGCAGAGACCATAGCCTAAGTTTTAGGACAACATTTGAGGCAATATCTGTTTATTCTGCTGTAAATATGTTATGCTACTGATTGGGAGTTGTATGTTCCTGCGTGATGGTGGTGGCCTATGAATGGATTTCATTGGATGATTGGTTCAGTGGGCGGGGTTTTTCTGCTGGATTGTTGGCCTAAGTTAAAGGGACAGCTTCGGCGAACAAATGGTCGCCGTTGCAAATATTGTAGTAAAAATTAACTACCATCGTTGGCCCGTAGCGTGACCAGCTATGTTTTGCTTTGAACTTTTTATTAAACCTCAGTTTATTTTCGGCTCTTATTATTGATATTTATTATTATTATTATGAGTTATTAATTATTTTGAAGCCAGCACCAACAAAGACAGGTTTGAAGATTTAAAAATAATATTGTGCAGGATTTCACTGTGTGAGTTGGTAGCTCGGCCTACCTGCACAACTTCCCGAACTGAGTTGGGAACTATGTCTATCGCTGAGCAATACAACCCTCCCACAGGTCGACTAGTATCCTTGGGAATGGTGTGTAACCATTCCTATTTTACTAGTCTAACTGCCGGTTGCGTTAGCTTGTTTCAACGTGCAAGGCAGAGGTCGAACTTTGAAGGCGAACTAGGCAAGCTAGGTTCGGCCAGCAGAGGTTCGAACTGTTCTGCTGAGTGCAAGTCAGTGACCGAACTTTGAAGGCGAACTAGTCAGAGCTAGGTTCGGCCAGCAGAGGTTCAGGCTGATCTGCTTACATATTACTACTCGAGTAATAGAGCATTCGGTGTACGAGCATGTACTAGCGCTGTGAAGTTATTATTGTTAGAGAACAAAGAAACTTCTGAGAGTGGGGCAAGCTGACTCTGATTTATTGTTGCCTTACACGGCTATTTATACAAAAGATTACATAATAATAAATTGGTAAACATGACAAGACAAAAGAAATGTAGTAAGGCACGCCTGTTAAGAAAGGCTAGACAAATAGAAATTAAGTGTACAGAAAATAGGCTGGCCTTGCAGCTACGGCTGGGTGCATCCACATGGGTTACATATAAAATTGCATACAAGGTGAAAGAGTAAGATAAATGTATAGTGTGCATAGAGCGATTAGTTATTGAGTGCATACATAGAGTGTCATACTGATTAGATATGGCCGCCGTCCGTCACAATATTACTATTTGTATAATAGTGTTTATTCAATGTATTATTTATTATTGTTCTTATTATTTTCACCATAATTATTCTTCTCAGGGGTTATTGTTGATCAGATTATCCTCATCCCGCAAATAACAATAATAGTATATTAAATAATATACAAATATTATTAACAATTTTTTTAAGTCTTCAAGCCTGTCTTTGTTGGTGCTGGTTACAAAATAATTAATAACTGATAATAATAAATATCAATAATAAGAAGAGGCGAAAATAAACGGAGGTCTAATAAAAAGTCCAAAGCAAAACATAGCTGGTCACGCTACGGGCCAACGATGGTAGTTAATTTTTACTACAATATTTGCAACGGCAACCATTTGGTCGCCGAAGCTGTCCCTTTAACTTAGGCCAACAAACCAGCAGAAAAAACCCCGCCCACTGAACCAATCATCCAATGAAATCCATTCACAGGCCACCACCATAACGCAGGAACATACAACTCCCAATCAATAACATAACATATTTACAGCGGAATAAACAGATATTCCCTCCAATGTTGGCCTAAAACTTAGGCTAATAACCCTTATGCTTGCAAACATCTCTCTATTTACTTGGAATACTTGGAGTTGCAGTAATCTCTGGCAGGCTTGTATACCCGTCAGGACATTTGGAGCAGATCTTACCCTGTTATGCCAGTATTGACTGGGTAGCTAGGGAATTGCACGGGGCTTGCAAGGCAGGAGTTAAGTCCTTGCACAGCTGGTAGTAGTTGTGTCCAGTAGTGGACGGTGAAAGCCATTACAGTATTTACATTGGAGAAAATGTAGAGGTCAGTCAATGTTAACTTTTCAGCACATGTGGGAACATGCGTGACGACTGACAGGAAGTGATTTCGACTAATCCCACATATCAACCATAAATGTATAACAAACGATTTTATGCATTAGTGAGAAGCATTGTGAAGCTGGGTAGAAGAGGAGGAAACAAAGACGATTGAGGCAAAATTCATTGGATCTTTACAAAAACTGAGTACAAAGCAACTAACATTATTTTTCTTAGTCAACTGCTTAAACACAATTCAATGAAATCATGCTAATTCTTTTGTGTTTCAATGTTACATGTAGGTTGTCGAGAACAATGTTTTGAAAACAAAATGTTAGTCGTATATAAAATGTGATGGTGTTTTTAGCCCAGCAACATAAAACTTGCTTAAAAAAAACGAATGTAAACACCAAAACTTCTAAGCATTTCATCTTTACGCTTATTGCACATGGAAAAAGATTAATCGTAGTTGAATAAGTCCGATCGATGACGTACTTGAGATGCTAGTTGCTAAATGGCGAATGGTAGTCAATTGTAACATATAGGATATAGCCCTACTTTCAGTGATGAAATTAGTCTATAGCATGTTCTCAAAAAGAGGGTTATTGCTAATGCCCACAGTGAAATGAGAGTTTGAACTTTGTTATCTCGGGTTTATTTTGAGAGGTTTTCCAATTTTCCTATAGCTTTTAAGGAAGACTTCATTGACTTTTGTGTTTCTGGTTTAGTTTAGGAAACTTCCCTGCATAATGTAAAGGTCACTTTCAAGCCTGATTTGTTTCCACCAACAATATCAATCACAATATAATGATTAGTGAAGTAATGTTTACTTCACTTTCATATAATGTATAGAGTCTAATTTTTGTGTTACTTTTTAATTAAAAACAATTTCACTAATTTCCGTACAAAATAATTATAAGAAAATTTTCTATGATTAACACTAAACAATAAAAATTGTTATTACCATTTAGTGCTATTCAGAATAAATACTTTTATAACTATGGAAAATCAAAATTATTATTATTATTGATTATCACTATTCATGAAAAAAATAATAGTATATTTGTATGAATATTGATATTAATAAATATTTTCATCAATAATAATATGTAAAATATGGATGATTGTTTTCACAGATGATTGCAATTACTACATCAGACTTGCCAACCTTGGAGTGGGGAAATGAGTGAGAATTAGATTTGGGGCAAACTTGACGCGCAAAATTTGATGAATGGGGCAATATGCATTAATAAAAGCTAAATGCAAGGTGGTTACTACAACCAGCTAATGCAATGCGTAATATCACGTATGGATGGATATAGTGGCAGACCTGGAAATGTATGAAAGGAAACCCACTTCGGCGCGGAGCGCCGAAATTTTTTTAGCTTCTTTCAAAGCATAATGCTCTTCCTTTTAAATGATTTGCTCTTCTTTGAAACCAAATTGGCTCCCCCATGTACTATCTTGAAAAACAGCTATGGCGCACCGTGGACACACAGGATTCTGGCACCATTTTGCAAGTTTCAAAGAAAGTATATTGCAGCCAGTGTGTAGCACAGAGCTACTACTGTAAAAAAGCTGTTGGGTTTTGGCCACTTTTAGGAAATTAATGTTGTGTTACAAAACGCAACATAATAAAGTTCCCAAAAGTGGCTCAAACTCACCAATATTCTGCTGTAGGCCTGTGTAAAATAACTTTGGATTAAAATTAGGTAATCTCAATAATAATTTCAATAAAGTTTTTCAAAAATACTAAATGGCAAGGTTTATTTCGGTCATGATGGTGCTATAATAATAACATCAATTATTATAATCAATTATATTCATTCAAGTCTGCTGTATTGAATAATAAATAATAATAATAAAAAACTACTTTAACTATGATACTACTTAAATTTAATAATAATAAGTAATAGTGAAAATTATGCTGATGATGAAAACATTGAAAAACAGTTGATAACAACTTTTATTGGACAGCTGAACTTTTACAGAGGTCAACCACTCTTGTATTGAAAAAAAAATTAAGTAGTCATAATAAGTGGTAATAGTTAGTAAGACTACAACATACGCTGAGATAAATTTTATCCATGAGTACCTAAAGAGAAAAACACTATATGATGATATTTGCCACAAGTGGGTCATGCCTGCTGAAAAAACAGCCCAAATACTAAATTTAGTTGAAGGGCAACTACAAACACCCCTAAAGTGAGGAAGTATTTCATAGATTATTTGCAGTTCAACTTTTTGCAGCATTGCAAACGAAATACTATTATTTTGAGCATAGATGATATAATAGTTAATAGATAGATAGTAGTTGATTATTTTATTACAAATTATAAAAATTTAGTAAAATAATTTTTTTTTAGTCATAATGGGGAAAAGCGTGAGACGCGCGTGAGAGGCGTGAGAAATGGGGCAATTGAGTGAGTCTCACGCAGAATGCGTGAGAGTTGGCAAGTCTGACTAGCTTCACGTTCCAACCTGAATTGTTGCGCCTCATTCTGACCAAATTTTCACTGCCAGCAGAGAGCCTGAGATGACCGCCAATGATGATAACTAATGTTATTAGCGCTACATCATCGATTATATATATGGTCTCAATTCCCGTTGGCTAGCTGAATGACAATATGATAGCGCCAATTCCTTTGGTATGAAGGAAACATATTGTGACAGCTAATTAGCGTAGCCGACATCTTTTGACTTATTTTACAAACTGTAGGCTATTCAAGAAAAATTAACCTAATATATTTATCTGCTGCTGGAAAACAATTAACTCAGCCGCTTTAAATAAATTTTATTGGTTAGCCAACTAACCAGTTTGCATTAGTCTTTCTAATGGTGCCTATTTTTCCTCCACAAATTGGTTTACTTCTAATGGATAAATCTCAAGTGAGTTTAAAGTTTTGAGGTTTAAAAGGATGCAGGTTTCAAATATGACAAGGAAATTTGTTTTTTGACCAACCATACTTTACAACCTTTAACAGAGATCCACACAGCACTTACTTTCTGTAATTGTTTCTCAACTTGATTAATAAAAAACGTTTGAAGAAGATGAAAAAATTGAATTGTAAAGGGGACTTCAAAAGCCGTTTGAAACATGCTTCATGTTTACATAATCTCTTCCAGTAATGTAGCCTCAAATATGTTAGCTCTTTATTGCATCAGTTTGATTTAGTACCAACCAAGTGAATCCGATGTCCCACTTTCATTCAAGGAAATTGAGTATCCATTATTGTTTTCAGCTCTGACTATAAAGGTATATGATTGGTTTCCATCTAAATAGAATGTAGTTGTAGTTTCTGTCTGAAGTTCAGATGTGATGACTCCTTGTATACCAAACCTGTACTTTGTTGTGCTGCAACTTTTCTGACTCGGTGCCTGGTGGAATGTAACAATTCAGATATCGATAACCATGCACGCCAAATTACATATGGGATTTTAAAACAGAGAAAGCTGCTTTTCCCTAAAATTGACAAACAAAGTTCAAGTATTGGTGGCACAAAAGCGGTCGATTGTATTTAGTAAAACATCTTTTTAATCAGTTTTTCATTGAAGGATAAGATTCTGAGTATTTTTTTGCAGTGAAATCATTTGACTGAAACTAAATGGTTTCTGCAATATTGTATTTTTGCTTTCTAGGAGGGAAGTTTTATTGTTTTTAGAGACTGTTAGACTTTTCTTTTATTGCACTCTAGACTTATATAGTCAGATTTGTGATTCATTTTTTATTGAAAGTGAATTTCTTGTAAATATGTCAAATCAGCTAACATGATATCGCTGCCTAATCCCGAGACAAAAACACCACAAGCAAATTTTTGCTAGCTATTAATTATTTTGATCCCAGATAAATACTTTAGTTTGAAATGAACGTTCATACTTTCCATGTTGCATTGTAAAACCATCTTTCTCTACCATTTTGGGAACTTTTGACTGCCATAAATTCGAGTTCCTGTGGTACTCCAGCAGCTAAAGCAGAACAAAGTAATTATTTTTTTCTAATAAATCCGTTACTTCGTTTTGAAAGATTTTATGTAAAAAAAAAATTATGATTCAACTTTACCTGGACAAGAAACCCTAGCAGTTGCAGAAATATCAGGACCATTACAACCTGTTGTCTGTATGACACAAGATAGAGTAAATATGTATTCCTGTCCAACATTGAGTGAGTCAAACCTCCATGTTACTGTTGGATGGCGGGGATTGTACCAAAGCACTTCAGTTGTTCCATCGCTAACATGTAATCTGTATCTAAAATAGTTGTGTATTTCTTCCCATAATGCAGTATCGTAAAAAAGATTGAATAAAACCCGCTATACTGGAAAATTTCAACTGTCTGCTTTAACCTTATGCGCTAGTTTATCTGAACATTCCAAATTTGTTCAAGTTGAAGTTAGTCTAGCGCACAAGTAGTTTGTTGAGCTTTGAGCACAATTTACACAGGCAATAAGCATGCAAGTTTTGTGATGTGAGCTAATGTAAGTCTTGACCATCAAAAATCTGGACAACAATTGCTCACAGCTTGATGTTCAATTTACGTACAAATCGGGTGGTAACCCTCCGGGCATCGACTGGTTCCATTGAGAGAAAGTTACAGTTAAGGAGCCTGGAGTTAGTTCTTGTGCGGTGAGACTTATATCTTCTGGTAACTCTGGTAACTCTGCAATAAATGCTTGTGATAACCGTAGATTACTTGTGAGAGACGTTCGTTGTACAACATATTTTGTATTGTTTGTTTTTAAATAAAACAGCATATTGTCAGCCTCAGTATTGGTTTCTTGTACCTTGACAACTAAGTAAGTGTTGAGTAAACTGAGTATTGGGTATTTCTTTGGCCATTAGCAACAAGCTTGAGAAATGTTGCACGGTCAATTAAACTGCCAAAAGTTTCATGTAGTCCATTAATATAATAGGGACAGAGTTAGGATGAACTAAGGTGAAAGCTTAAACAGATAAAAGGTTAAAAAAGTTACAGGAGTAGATATCGAAATGAAAATGCAGCTTTGGTAGAAAGTGCATGAGCTTTGATCACCTTAATCATAAGACATGATACTTTCTTGCTACGAAAAAAATGGGAGTAAAACATGATATTTCCGTTTAGAAAAATGTGGTGGCTTTGCTGGTTCTGAGGGAAAATAACCAGTTATCTCAAAAAAGTCACAATTAATTGCATTGTGCAAACCAATCTCCTCGCATTTTTTATCGATTTATATTGAACTAGGGCTAGTTGGAAATCATAGCAGCCTGCGTGCCTAGAGTACGTTTTAGAGCACCGGAATATATTTTAGTGTTTTTGAGCTTTGAGCAAAAAATAAATTATGTGTGCAGGTAGTGTGATAGATATTGAAGTGAATATGAGTTCTTGTGTGTTGATTTATCCTTCCCGGCAATGAATGAAGTAACAATATACAACATTATTTTCGATACTAAATTAACAAGCATTTGTGCTCAAGTTGATGGTGATGATTCAACAAAAACTATTAATAATAATTAAGAATAAATTGGATAGTTGATAAATGAATAATAGGATTATTATGAATTATTTCTTTAATAAAAAAACAATAAATTGCTGTTTTAATAATGATAATATTAATAATTATTATTATTATATTGTAGTTATTCTTGTAAGAATTATCATTGATTGATATTTTAAAAGATTTCCATGTGATATAACATAATCTTTAACGACATCTGTTGGGAGTAGCCCGTATGTTGTAATATAAACCATAAAACGTTCCTAAGTGCAAAACAGGTGGTAACAGTAGTAATATATGAGCAGATCTCCCTACCAAGTGTTTTTTTTGTGGATTATACTTCGGGGGTTATGCAATGGGTTACGGCGTTGAATGAATTTGCCGAGTCTATATTGTATTTCAATTGAGGGGCATTTGAGTGGCATTTGAGTGGCATTTGAGTTTTGATTATTTTTTTACTTAATTTGAACTTATATGGCATTTAGATTTTGAATATATGGCATTTAAGTTTTGATAATTTTTTTACATAACTAGAACTCATATGACATCTTGAGAGAGGAGAGAAGAACAAGGAGATATAACTACATTGAATCAATATATGATTATATACATTTATTACATAATAAGTAGGGAAAATATCCTTGTATAATATAGATAGAGTTAGTAAATACTAAGTAATACAAAGCACTACAACTTGTAATGACAATCAATGCATAGTCTTTTTTTTACAATGATGTCATTGATGTACTGATGTTATATCTTAGGAAGGAAGACTTCTGTTCTATGTACTTTTGATTCCGTAATAAGCTAAAATAAAAAGTTGTTTATTAGTATAGTATGATTAAACAAAAATGTAAAATAATTACATGAATTTGAATTATAATTCTTCTTACATTGACTAGTTAACATTATATAGAAAAGGGAAGTAACTCACCAAGTTATATTGTTCGGTTTGTTTTTTCTTGAGCATAATTTTCATCGAGTGTTTTTGATTCTCTCTGTTCTATCTGAAGCAAAACACAAAATACTTGTTTTATAAATAATTTTTATATAATTGGAAGTATTACTTATATCAGTTAGTTAACATTAAATGAAAAAACACTCACTGAGTTGTATTGTCTGGCTTGCTCTTCTTGAGTATAGTTTTCACCAGGGGGTGCTGGTTCTCTCAAAGACGTAGAAGATGCAATTCCCGCTCCCATTGAAAGCACTAAGACCTTATTCTCAACAACTTCATCGGTAGTAAAGTACTTCATCTGGTTGGAATCATCGAGTTTGTTGGATAGGTTTTGAGCTGTTTCTATCGCTTGTAATGCTGTGAACGTGATTATATCATGTCGATGATAACCAAATCTACTAACTTCACAATTTCTTACAAGTATGACTCCTGTTCCAATCCGTTTGATCTCGCTGGCATATTTTTCAGGTATATATAGAACTCCCATCATCAAACCATCGTATTTCAAACATCTGTAGTTTACCAGTAGCGCATCCATCACAACTCCTCCATTAGGTAATGTTAACTGAGTTGATATTTGAGGAGATTCAAAACTGATTACACTTCCAACAGCGAATTGAGAGAGTGTTGCGATACGGACCATACCGATCAACTGGCTAGGTGTTTTTTTTTTTATTAATCTACTTAGCTGTTTAGCTTCGTCAAGGGAAATATTGGATGAGAAGTTGATTGGGTGAAAAATTGGATGCTTGTCTGAATCGAATCCCATAAAAACCACCAGTTTTGGAACATCCGGTTTTGTTGGAGCTGATTTGTTGTAATGCTCCTTTCTTACCATGGACCTCACTTGTCGTCTGTTGCCAAATGTTTCGACATTGTAGCGGATAATACATAAGTTTTTATATACATCCTCAGACGGTCTTTCGATGGAGATTATCTCGAGAAGCGATGGTGTTTGATTTAAGTGAAGTGGTTGAAACCTTCCAATCATTACTCTTTAATTGGTATCGCAAGAATTGAGTAAACTAGCAGCATTTTTCGACAAGCAGGAAAGATGAGAAATAGATGGTGCTTTCAAAGTCCAAGCATGGTCAATCGTTTTATTACTATCTAAATCCCATGGCTTTGGTCGAACTGTTTTCAGTTTCCTCCTTATTATATGTGAATCAGGAGGGATATTTTCTTCATCATCAGAGTATGGTTCGAATGTTGAGAGAAATGAGGTATTGTGGTCTTCATTCATATTCAGAGCGATCAGTGAAAAGTTGAACTGAAAAGAGAGTAAAAACTATGTGACATATGGTTGGAATTTTGAAAAATATTTGAAAAGAATAAACTAACTAGATATTTATAAAATAAACACATAATCAAAACCTAAATCATTTTTCTGATGCGTTATGGTGAAACTATTTGATCTTTTATTAATAAGAACAAATTATTAAAACATAAAATTAACGTTTTGAAGCATTATAGCAAATCTAGTTGAACTTTTTTATCAATATATATTAAAGAATTATTTAGTGATCCTCACCTTATTGACTGAAAGCCTTCTATCGTTTCAAGTAAATGTAGTAGTTGCTGTGTAGATGTTGCTTCTTCGCTAGCTATTGTAGAACTGAATGCTTTCTATGTGAAAACACTGGTTCTTAAATAGCTGAAGTTGCACTGATTAACCCTATGAAAACCATCTCGTGACACCTTCTTTTATATTATATCTATGATTCAGCTGTTTTTCACGCTATATTCCCGCGAAAGCATTGGTTTTTATTTGCGTGAAAACAAATTATTTATTCCCGCGAAAGCAACGGTTTTTATTCGCGTGAAAATAAATTATTTATTCCCGCGAAAGCATTGGTTTGTATTCGTGTGAAAATAAAGATTTTTATTCCTGCAAAAGCAACGGTTTCCATTCGCGTGAAAAGAAATTATTTATTCCCGCGAAAGCAACGGTTTCCATTCGCGTAAAAATAAAATTGTTATTCCCGCGAAAGCAACAGTTTCTATTCACATGAAAATAAATTATTTATTTCCGCGAAAGCAACAGTTTACATTCGCTTGAAAATAAATTAGTTATTCCCGCGAAAGCAACGGTTTCCATTTGCGTGAAAATAAATTATTTATTCCCACGAAAGCAACAGTTTCCATTCGCGTGAAAATAAATTATTTATTCCCGCGAAAGCATTGGTTTGTATCCGCGCAAAAATAAATTTTGTATTCCCACGAAAGCAACGGTTTCCATTCGCGTGAAAATAAATTATTTATTCCTGCGAAAGCAACGGTTTTTATTCGCGTGAAAATAAAATTATTTATTCCCGCGAAAGCAACGGTTTCCATTCGCGTGAAAATAAAATTGTTATTCCCGCGAAAGCAACAGTTTCTATTCGCATGAAAATAAATTATTTATTCCCGCGAAAGCTACGGTTTACATTCGCGTGAAAATAAATTAGTTATTCCCGCGAAAGCAACGGTTTCCATTCGCGTGAAAAGAAATTATTTATTCCCGCGAAAGCAACGGTTTCCATTCGCGTGAAAATAAATTATTTATTCCCGCAAAAGCAACGGTTTACATTCGCGTGAAAATAAATTAGTTATTCCCGCGAAAGCATTGGTTTGTCTTCGTGTGAAAATAAAATTTTTATTCCCGCGAATGCAACGGTTTCCATTTGCGTGAAAAAAATGCTGATTCATAGATATATTATAATAAAAGTTGGTTCGTGATGGTATTCATAGGGTCTAATCAATGCAACTTTAGTTTTATAAGAAGCACTGTCTTCATACAGAAAGCATTACTTCATCGTTAGTAACTGAAGGAACAAGATCTACTACATCATCATCTACTACAGTACTCCTTCATCATCAGAATTATATAGGAAACAGCTAAAGTTCAAACAACTATGCGTATAATTCATCTAATTCAAAGAAAAAACAAGCCTTCATTTGTGATGTAAGTATTTATATTTTGTTTTAATTGTAATCAATTTAAACGTGAAGACATTTTCTGAAAAAAACATGATTATTCACTTTTTAAGCCATCAAAAATGTTGTATGTAAGTTTTAATTATGATTTATTATTATTATTATTTCAGGACTTCAAAATGAAAAAAGTACTCCTTCTTCATCCGAATTTTATAGAGAGCGGCTCAAGTTCAAACAACTAGGAATATCATTCATCTAATTCAAAGAAAGACAAGTCTTCATTTCTGATGTAAGTATTCACATTCTATTACAATAGTAAGCAATTCAAGTGCAGATATTTATTGAAAAAAATTGAAACCTTAGTCTTTTTTATTTTTTGCTACAAAGCATTATCATTTTTTTTTTAGAATAACAACGAACTAGGTCAGAGGGAAAGAACTTTTCAACAAAACTTCAGCTTGAGTAATAACTGAAGCTACTACTTATATTGTATATAAATAATGTGTCGAGTAAAAAACAACAGATATGTAACAAACACTATTTATAATGAAAAAAAAGAATTGAAAAAAATCAGAATTGCTTTGAAAATACTAAAGACTCCATCGGATGGATAGATGATAGTTTACTCATTACTTCCTCGTCGTTTTTACAACGAACTTTTTCTGATAACACTACAATAACTTATGTCGTCGCAACTTATCCGGATAATCACTGTAGTCTTTTGTCATTAAAATTACAAAAAACTATTGCGGAACTTTCCCCAACGGACTTTTTCAAGTTCATTTACAATGAACTCTCTTTTTATGAAAGAGAGACTTTAATGCTTGATGAAAGTTATCAAAGAAAATCATTTCTTACAAACTTGAGACGAGTGGGTAAACATTGTGGTGAAAACATGGCTGGAGCTGGTTTCTATAACCTTGAAAAAAACAACGCTGCTCGATGTGTTTTTTGCCAAGGGGTATTACTAAACTGGAAGGATGGAGATGAACATCCGATGAAAGACCATGCTAAAAGTTTTCCGTTTTGTCGATTTGTTAGAGGGTTTAACACTCACAATCGTGTTTATAGCCCTAGGAAACTACTTGCAGATGAAATGAAAAACATCTCCATTGACAAAAGTTATACGATGGAAGAACAAAAAACTAGAAGAGGAGATTTAACTGCAGAAGTATTACCTCTAGGTATATCGATTGATCGTGCTGGTGCACCTCGTTTTGCTACTGAAACATCTAGAGAAGACAGTTTCAAACAATGGAAGGGTAAAGTTTCCGTGAAACTCCTTCCCAATGCAGGTTTTTACTATACTAAGTTCGGAGATAGTGTAAAATGCTTCTTTTGCTCGGGTGAACTTAAAGAATGGAAAGAGAGTGATCTACCGTGGGAGGAACACTGTCGATGGTTTCCAGACTGTTCTTTTTTACTCGGGAGTAAAGTCGAAGAGTGTGTTGAGGATGTTTACGCGCGAACGGAAAAAGGCAAAAGGTGTGAGCGACGGGTTGAAAAATATTGAGAAAAAGTGAAACGAATAACACAAAACAATGACACCGAAGAAATGAAACTTATCTGCAAAAAACTAGGATGCAGTCAAAACGATATCGAACAAGTTTTAGTGTTAAATGGAAAAACTTTTGAGCAAATAGGTTTTATGATTGAAGCCTTACATACTTTTGAAAATGATTTTACATCTGTTGACAATTCGTCAACACTGTTAAAAAATGATGCTAAATCAGTTGAATCATTAAAAAAAGATAAAGATCAGACTAAGCAAAGCAAACTCGCTCAATGTGTGTTTGAGTCACATGAAAAAAAAGTAATCGCAAACCATATCTCTCTTCCATGTGGTCATCTCATTTACTGTAGTGAGTGTAAGGAAAAAGCACTTACTGAATGCTCATCAGAAGTAAAACCTTGTCCAATCGATGGTTGTCAGGTTGAAATTAAAGCATTTATGAAGATCTACATGAGCTAGCATAACAATTAACCTCATAAAAAAGAAAAAAAGTAATGAATGATTAAATAGGTATTTCAATTTGAAAACAAATCATTCTCGTTTTGTAATTCAACGGAATAACAACAAATATATTACGTGTTGAAGACTTTGCTCACCAAGAAGCTTCCGATGCTATAGGACCTTCACGACTTTTTTGGCTGAGATTTCTGATGAAATGTTGAGGATTTATTTTACGGAAGAATGTGTATACTGTGTACTAGGAGGAAGTTTTGACAAGCAAGCAACCAATCTATCACTACTAAACTGTTACTGTTCACACATTGATGACCAATGTATCACTTGTAAAAGATATGCTGAAATGGTTGAAGGCACTACACCTACCAAAAAAGAATTGGGTGATGCTATCGACTGGATTGATAGAAGACAAGTTTTGAAAAACGCTAAAATGGGTTTTTTGGTGCATGATGAATGGATTAATGCTTTTTTGGATCTTTCCTCCAATCATTTGAAGTCTCCCTTTATGTTAACAATTTTGAGAGCACGATTAAATCCCTACCTATTACCTGCTAGTCAGAGCAAACTGGCTTATCAACGTCTAAAGGATAAATTACTTGCGATAGCGGAAGGATATCCATATGCTCATACTCCTGATGAAAAAGAAGACTCAGTCAACCCGATAATAACTATCGATTTGACAAATATATCTGAGGAGTCATAAAAGAACTGCTACAAAAACTGTTGCTTCATTTATCTCTGAACTACAGAAGAAACAAGAGTGGAAAAACTCAAAGATTCAAGTCAATCGCTACATTGGCTGATTTTGCTCCTAAGTTCATAAGGACTCATTTTGAACACATTCCTTTAGAGCGTTCGAATTCTCTTTTTGTTCAACTCATCACCGAAGAAGTATTTTATTTTGTGTTAGGATTCAATCTAGTTCGTAAATCAATACAAAGCATGCTTTTGAGCTGTAAGTGCATTTCAAGAGCAAATCCTCTCGAATGCTTAAACTGTTCTAGGAGCTTTGATCCAAAAGTATGCAGTCCGCAAGACAAGTTGATAGATTTTGAAGATGTCAAAAGAGCGATCGAACTGATTGATATAAAGCAATGTTTGAAAGATGCTGAACTAGGTGATTTGATAGATAATTCGATTTTAAGAGGTTTGACTTCATTTCGCTGGACAGGAACACATGTTCTTTTGTCTCATTCTCGATTGGAACCATTTGTACATTTTGGTAACCACTTTGATGAGATTGTTTCACATCTTCAAAATCAGCTGAGAGAGCTGAATAAGCCACTAGCCACTTACGTATAAATAGAAAGAACATCAAGAAAGAAAGTATTCAACTTTCAACACTGAAAGCAAAACCATTTTAAAAAGTGAGCTGCGTATTTATATTGCTACTGGCACTAACATTTTCCAATGTTAGTGGAGTATTCTATACCAACAAAATTGATTAATGTATAGCCGGAGCTATGGATAAGAACGATGTCTTGGTTTTTTCACCTTTCGAAAGGACTATACGATATAAAGATGAAAATGGAAAAAACTGTGTGCGACTCTACCCTTCTGACTTATTATATTGTGGTTTTTTCATCCCTCGAAGCGCTTCTTGGATCTGCAAGAGCACAACTTTTACTTCTGTAATACTCCAACAAAATACACTCTGAATCAGGAGGATTGTGTAAAAGGAGTTAAAGATGATACAAAAGGACTTACTCAAAATACAAAATTATTTCGGAATGGGGAATTATGTGCATTTGAATACATCACCTCACGTTTGTTCTGCCCAATAACAGAAGAGTTTGAGACATTCAAATTTGCATGCGTGCGATGCAATCATTCGATCAACAAGGAACCAAAACCGGCTAACATCACTAACATCAAAGTATCATCACTTTTGAGTTTTGACAGTTTCAAAACTAGTAGAGTGTTTTATAGCAACAAAATTGATAAATGTCTAGCTGGAGCTATGGAAAAAAACGATGTCTTGGTTTTTTCACCTTTTGAAAGGAGTATACGATATAAAGATGAAAATGGGGAAAACTGTGTGAGACTCTACCCTTCCGACTATATATATTGCGGTTTTTTCATCCCTCGAAATGCTTCTTGGATCTGTAAGAGTAAAAACTCTACAGATACCGTGTCTTGTAATACACCAAAATACACTTTGGATCCAGAAGAATGTGAAATAGGTATTACAAATAATACAGAAGGACTTACTCAAAATACAAAACTATTTCAAAATGGGAAATTATGTGCATTTCAATACATCACCTCACGTTTGATCTCTCCACTAAGAAAAGAGTTTGAGACATTCAAATTTGCATGCTTGCAATGCAATCATTCGATCAACGAGGAATCAATTCCAGCTAACATCACTATCATCAAAGATATCGAAGGTGTAAATGAGGAATCAAATCCAGCTAACATCACTAACATCAATGACATCAAAGGTGTGAATTCATCATTTTCGAGTTTCGACAGTTTCAATGTCAGTGAAGTATTTTATGTCGACGAAATCGATGAATTTATAGATGGAGTTATGGAAAAAAATGATGTCTTATTTTTTTCACCTTTTGAAAGGAGTATTCGATATAAAGATGAAAATGGAACAAACTGTGTGAGACTCTATCCTTCCAACTATTTACATTGCAGTTTTATGCAAAAATTCTACAGATACCCTGACCTGTAATACACCAACAAAATACACTCTGAATCAGGAGGAATGTGCATTAGGGGTTAAAAATAATACGGAAGGTCTTACTCAAAATACAAAACTATTTTGGAATGGGGAATTATGCGTATTTGAATACAACACCTCATGCTTGATCTGTCTACTAACAGAAGAGTTTGAGACAACCAACTTTGCATGCGTGGAATGCAATCATTTGACCAACGAGAAGCCGAAAATAGCTACTATCATCACTAACATCAATGGTATCGAAGGTGTAAGTTTGTCATTTTCGAGTTTTGAAAGTTTGAAGTCTATTCAAAACAAGATTATCATCAGTATCACATGCCAAGGAGATAACAAAGACAAATGCAATCCCAAGGTTATATATATAGAACTTTAGTTGAAGCATATTAAACAAAGTCCACCGAAATGCAAGACAGTTAACTCTAGATGATGAAAGCATAAACTAGGTTAAAAGTCTCTCTCTCTGAATAAAAATGAAATATCGATTCTATCTTCTATTATTTCCAATCCTAAGCAGTTATTGTCTTGCAACAGAGATTCAACCATTCACTTTATCTCATACAGCTTCCGGATGTTTTTGGGGAATTCTTAATATGGAAGCGGTTAATTCAGTAACTCGTATTTTAAGAAAAAACTTAAAATATCGTATATATGGACTCACATGTTTCATGGAACCTGCTCACCTACGTAGAAGCTGTGACGATCGTGATATGTGGCCTCAATACTACTTTGTTTGCAAAACCGATGAAGCTTCAAATTACATCCGTTTATACGATGAAGGATTACTATCTACGACTCAAAGAATAACTCCAACAACAACCACTGCAACTCCACATACAACGACAACAATCACCACAACTCTGCAGACAACAACCCCGACTACAACAACCACGGCAACTCCACAGACAACGACGACAAAAACTACAAACTAGTCAGTAGTTCCAGCCTTATCACCATCAATTCCATCTCTTTCACAAGCTCTGGGTTTAGTCGATTTAATTTTGGAACACCTAAGCGCTACAAACTCTACTATATACAATTATGAAGAAACCAACACTACTACTGATTGCGTGTGTGATAGATACATTATATGTGAAAACAATTCAGTAGCAATTACAAATTCAACACCACCGATTTATAGAGTTTTTATTTATAATGATTTGGAGGATTTTTCAAAACTTTCTCTGTCTGTATCGGAAGATAGTAAACTTAAACTTGAAGAAAATCTTCTCATCATCATTGAACCTGAATGTGATGATATTTCTTGTAAAGTCATCAAATACTTTACAAATTAAAAAGTTTTTATAGACTTTAACGCTATATATTCAACCTCTTACATTTTATTATGATATCTATTTTATTACATTCACCAGTAAGCAAATAATGTAATACTTATTATGTGATAATAAAACTATAACCGTAACTATAGCCTTGTAGATAGTTATACCATATACAAAAACAATTCAGTGGCAATTACAACTCCATCTTCATCAAAATGTCGTCATATGAGTAGTAATATATGAGCAGATCTCCCTACCAAGTGTTTTTTTGTGGATTTGATCTTGGAGTTGAGACAATGGGTTACGGCGTTGGATGAATTCGCCGAGTTTATATTGTATTTTACTTGAGGGGTATTTGAGTGGCATTTGAATGGCATTTAAGTGGCATTTGAGTTTTGATTATTTTTTTACTTGATTTGAACTCATATGGCAGCTAGATTTTGAATGTATGGCATTTAAGTTTTGATACTTTTTTCACATAATTTGAACTCATATGGCATCTTGAGAGAAAGGAGAGAGGAAAAAGAGGAGAGAGAGGAGAGAGGAGATACATCTACATTGAATAAATACATTGATTAAAAATGAAACAATATGTGAATATATACATTTATTGTATAATAAGTAGGGATACATAAAGAGAACATATTAAATATTGTGAGCTTGAAATAGTTCCAATATCATTTCAAATGAAAAAATGGATGATGAAAGATTTTCATCCGTTTGTATGTATCTACATATATCTGATTGAAAATGATATAATAATTCAGTAGTCCATTGTATTGAAATCAATTTTTGAGTGAGCTCTTTATTCCACACTTTTCTTTGAATTTTCTTTAAGTAATCATTAATACTGACAGTTTTTGACATTTTTACAACTGTTTGAAAATTGTTTTTAGTCATAAGCTGAAATATTTCTACTGAATTGTCAACGTATTTATGCGTAGTGTATGGTCGGTATTGTATCGGTGAAAGTTCTCCATGTAAAGAAGCTACAGTTAGCAAATGCTGTGTCATACATAATAATATAGCTTGTAATGTCAAGCGATATCCAATCTTTTCCTGTACTTCAACATTTTCTTTAATATAGCTATGATATATCTTTGGAAGGTAGTCTTTGATTGTGTATCTTTTTGAACTCATAATGAACTAAAATAAAATGTTAAGTATTAGTATATGATGATTAAACAGTGTTGTAAAATAATTACATTTTAACTTTTATTAGGTAATTTTTCTATTAATTCTTACCTTATCACCAAGAAATCAGCTGAAGTAGTTGATGAAATCAGTTGTAGCAGTTGATGAATCAGTTGTAGTAGTTGATGTAATCAGCTGTAGTAGTCGATGTTTTATTGCTGGAGAGAATGATTTCTATGCAGAGAGAGCTGTTCTTATATAGTATAAGCCACTCCTACTCATTTAGCTTATAGCCATTAAAAACACTCACGCAAAAACTCTATCAGAATAGTGTTATTCGCGTGAAATATCCCTGTTTTATTCGCGTGAAAATAAAAAATTTCATTCCCGCGAAAGCAACGGTTTCCATTCGCGTGAAAATAAAGTATATATTCCCGCAAAAGCATTGGTTTGTATTCGCGTGAAAATAAAATTTTTATTCCCGCGAAAGCAATGGTTTCCATTCGCGTGAAAATAAAATTATTTATTCCCGCAAAAACATTGGTTTGTATTCGCGTGAAAATAAAATGTTTATTCCCGCGAAAGCATTGGTTTGTATCCGCGTGAAAATAAATTATTTATTCCCGCGAAAACATTGGTTTGTATTCGCGTGAAAATGAAATGTTTATTCCCGCAAAAGCATTGGTTTGTATTCGCGTGAAAATAAATTATTTATTCCCGCGAAAACATTGTTTTGTATTCGCGTGAAAATGAAATGTTTATTCCCGCGAAAGCAACGGTTTCCATTCGTGTGAAAATAATTTATTTATTCCCGCGAAAACATTGGTTTGTATTCGCGTGAAAATAAAATGTTTATTCCCGCGAAAGTAACGGTTTCCATTCGCGTGAAAATAAATTATTTATTCCCGCGAAAACATTGGTTTCTATTCGCGTGAAAATAAAATGTTTATTCCCGCGAAAGCAACGGTTTCCATTCGCGTGAAAATAAATTATTTATTCCCGCGAACACATTGGTTTGTATTCGCGTGAAAATAAAATATTTATTCCCGCGAAAGCAACGGTTTGTATTCGCGTGAAAATAAAGTATTCATTCCCGCGAAAGCAACAGTTTCTATTCGCGTGAAACAAAATTATTTATTCCCGCGAAAGCATTGGTTTGTATTCGTGTGCAAATAAAATTGTTATTCCCGCGAAAGCAACGGTTTCCATTCGCGTGAAAATAAATTATTTATTCCCGCGAAAGCATTGGGTTGTATTCGCGTGAAAAAATGTTGATTCATAGGATTTAATCAGTGCAACTTTACCTATTTAAGAGCCACTGTTTTCACACAGAAAGCATCCAGTTCTACAACGGCTAGCGGAGAAGCAACATCTACTAAATCTTTCATTGCAACAACTAGGAGCTCATCTTCTTTATAAAGGTAAGAGTAAAAATATTTATTTTTTGTTAGCTAACACTACTAGCTGAAGGTTTATGACCTTTATGATCTTTTAAAATTAATTACGAAAAATTAAACAAAATGTTTTGTTTTTTTAGAATGAATACTCAAGACGAAGGAAGTCAAGCGATGAATGAAGAAGCAGGATCCCAGCAAACCCTTTCCCCATCACCTTCTCCTATCTTTGATATGGCAGAAAGTCAATTGGTGGTTGATGAACCAGAATCCCAACAAGATTTTACTTCATTCACATCTCCTACTAACAAGCTGTCTTCAAAAAGAACATCGATGAGGAAACGATCTTTTATTGATTTGACAAAAGATGATAATGAAACTGGCTCGAAGTGCAAAAAACTAGTTTTGACGGATGTTGGAGATGAAACGCTTTTTCGTCACACCAGAATACCCTTTCAAGATGCTGGAAGTAATGAACTAACCACTCTCACCTACAAGAGCGCTGGGTTAATAAACTCTCTCTCCAGATAGTCTAGAAAAACTTGAAGAATCCATGGAAATCCGCAAACTACCTGTACCAACAGTTATGGAGGTGTTGTCTGTTGAATTTCGTGATGAATCAAAGTGCACCATGATTTACAACTACCGAAAGGATAAGAAGATAACTCGGGTGAAGAGTGATGTTTCAACCGAAATAGGATTGCTTGTTAATAAAGCTAAGCAAACACGTCCAATTGTTTTAATTTATATGGGAGAAGGAAAGACAGGAGATGCGGTTTTTCGTACTGCTGAATCTCATGGATGTAATCGAAAGATCAACGATCCATTCAACTCATTGTATGGCAAGAGTTTGAGACAAATACAGGCTTATTTCAGTGTTGCTCACCTACACGATTTTCCGACAGGAAGTGTTATAGCTTATGAGAATCCTGGAATGCTAAGAAAATGTGATACTCGTTGGAACAAGACTGCTGATGTTATAGTGGCTAATTACAGATGTATGGTGAAAGGAGAGCTATTGATTGGAGATCTTAGCATCCCTGCTCAAATAGCTTCATCTGTGGTGGCGGAAAAAAGTGGTGTAATCGTATTCAGAGGACTGAAACAAAATACGAACAACATGATTTCCTACGACATCATTCTACTCTCAGCTCTTCAAGCTTTCATTCAAGTCTCAGAACTGTTTGATACTTCGCTGCAGCACACCTGTCTCTCCTACTTTGATGAAAATGAAAAAGAGAATTGTCCAGAACAGCATATCAGAGTCTTAATCGATAACACAAAGGATGTGACTCGTCTTCTATGATGGTAAGTTTCATATCTATTTAAAGAAAGATCTGAAGTATTTTTGTAAAATTAATTCATATAACTATGTATGATAGAGTCATTAGTTACTATGTCTTTTAGATATAACTAAAGAGCGCTCCTGAGGAAGAAAAATGAGAAGATCTTATTTACTTCTTGCTTGAAACATTACAAAATAATAGTTTTTATAGGTTCTGTAGTGTTTAGCACAAATAATGAGATAAGTTGTATTTTCTTCATTATATTTGTTATATCAAATAAAAATCAATTATAATAATTTATTTTAACAATTTACTTAGTAAATTAGTTCCTTGTATATGTACACCATCTATTCCTTCTACTGTATTATCTTCTATGAACTCGAAGTTAGGATAGGTCTGTATGATAAATCTCCGTATTGAGTGATCTCTCATCTCACTATCTCCTATGTCTCGTAAACTTCTAACAATTTCATCCATACTCCATCCTCTACTTCTCAGTAAACAAAAGTATACACAATAGTCGCCACATACAGTTGACAAAAAACTTTGTAGTTGTGTTTCATTACTTCGTATTGTTTCATATCCTCCATGAATACTTAGTATTTCATTTACATCCGGATAAAAGGAAACAGAACGTCCAAACGAGTCAAAAAAATCCACCTCTGAATCATTAGCGTACACAGCCAACCAATGCTCTCCGGGTTGATGAGAATAATGGGTGTTGAATACGAAACATCCTGTTGGAAAATTGCAAATTTGCTTCCAAAACTGTTCTCTAGCTCCAACATGAATCCCTACGCTTTGACATAAAACGCCTGAAGATAAGATCGATCGAATTTGTATGGTATTCATCTGTAACTTTCTGTTTAAAGCACTGCGTCGCCTCCGATAGTTAATTGAAGAATGCTATCCATCTCCAACACACCGTCTTTTACAAAGTATGCTACCAGGGATAATCCATCCGTCGTGTTAGCGCTAAAACGAATTTCCACACTTGTTGTGACATTTTTCATAGAGTGAAAACCTTCTTTAAGAAAATCACCAGTCAAATCAAATCCATAAAGTGTAGTACCATCAAGGTATTGTTCTTTCGTAATACCAAGACTATCGCCTTCAAGCAAAGTTCCGGTAGCGTGTAGAAACTGATGATATTCTCTTCCAAAAATTCCTCTAGCATAATTTGGTTCAAATCTCCTTCCAATTGGACAATCACCAACTCTCAATACAATACTATCAACACTAGCATGCTGCATTCTATATGGATTCAAGGTGAAACGCCCGTTCATTGCGTTGTGATTAACTAAACCTAAATAAATTTGTTTAGGTTTTTGTTTGTTTTCTTCCAAAGTGATGTCGATCTGCGCAACACCAGCACGAATTCCATATAGTTTTATCCGTTTTCGATCAACAGGATAAATGTAGTTGTGGCCTTCCAATGCCAAACTGAGTTGGGAGTTTTGTATTGTAGGATTCACCTTAACTTTACAAAGATGAAGTTCAAATTTATCAATTCTAATCTTTGCCCCTCCTGCAGGCACCTCATTCGCAGCAAACAAAGCTAGTTTGGCAGAGGCACGCTCAAACTCCAGCTGCATAGTAGGACCTGGTATTATTAGTTTTTTCTGCTGAAATAATGCGAGATGAGGTTTTCCAGTTAATTCTATTGTCTTTCCACCTATGATTAGAGCTCTCCTCTTTTTCTTATCAGCGGTTTTGTGATCAGTACCGTCTTTGCTAATTGAATCATCATACAACCATCCTTCCATCTTACCTTGATATTTCTTTCTTTCTGCACTGTTTTCGAGTAGTTGTGAAAAGTAGGAGCGTAAACCGTAGTTGTTAGCGTATTCAACGGTGGTTCCTTCTATCGACATTTTCAACTCACTGAATAATGCATGCATTGAATCCCCCATCCACACAACCGCATCATTATCATTACCTGCAATATTGGCTCCATCATCTTGAACAACCGTGGCTTCAACTTGCAGAAACGAGTTGTAAAGATCTGTGTAATGTTCAGTGCTCCCTGACAAGGTTAACTCAATACTACCATAAGGATCTAACCTATCAGGTCTGATGACGACATATTCCGATCTTTCTACCGATATGTTTGTTGGTTCCGTAGCAAATACATCCAACGTTGGATTTATGTTGTAGGAAGAACCTTCCAACTTATTACCTGTTGTTCCATTTAGTCTAGCCATCTTTTGCGAGTGATGAATGCTTGAAGCGTTACCGCTTAATGAATATAGATATCAAGCTCAGCTGTCTTTATACCGGATTCTACTGCTATTAAAATATACCACGATTACCAACACCTCTCCTCTTCTTTCCACCTCTTGTTTTTCTCCTTTTCATTCTATCTGGACGAACTGCATTGAGCACATCTCCCCCCAGATCATTCAACTCTGCCAATCCCCTCTTCTTTGCTGACGCTGCAAAACTTTGACCATCGATGACATCACGCGCTACATTTCCACCTACAGACAATGCTCTTTTCCCCAAACTAATTGCTCCTCTTTTCAGCATTGGTGCTGCAGATTTAAGTAAACTTGAAAAAATACTACCAAGTCCATTTCCTCTCATATTAGGCATCACTCGTCGTCCACTATACACTCCAATTCCATTTCCAGCTTGCATCTTGTAGTACTCATCAAAAAAATCTTTTGAATCCTCAGGGGTGTATCGTACCAAACTCATTATAATTCTTTCTCTCTATAATGAACCGTCAACACAACCTTTCCACCATCAAATGGTATTCGTTGACCGTCGTCACTCATTATAAGTACTTTAATCATATCACTATTTAGTGATGAAGCGTCAACATAGTGAGGATTTTTAAATTCTTGATACACAACACTATTCTTCTTTCCTTGAACTGGAACTACTCTCAATAAAGGTACATTCGTATCTCCTACCATTCTATTATCAACAATGTTGGAATAAACATACAGGGATGTTAAACCGGAATTTATATCAGGGGGTGTGATATTATTGTATCTACCACGAGGGTATGTAGTTTTTGATTCAAATCCAAAAATATATGCTATATCTTTGGAAAAGCTTATGGCAGTATCAGGATCACTGTTAGTTAGTAAAGCGGTGTTGGTGATCTTGTTGTAGGAGATGGCGAATTTCTTGTCTAAATCCATTTCATTCATTCTCTTTCGTATAATCTCCTCCAACTCCTCTATACTATCATATCTTCCATTACCAATTAGGATGAAGGACTTTTCGCTTTTACCAGAGACATTAGTCTTTTCTAGATATATTTTCCCTTCGGTAACATTTTTCCAATTATTAGAATAAGTCATATCTAGCAGAGCTACCTCCCATTTACCGCCATTGATAACCAAATATTTATACAGTCTCACTGTAAATTCGGAATTGTTATTATCAGGAAACTCTTCACCACTAGAGTTTGAGGGTAAAGTTATCAGCATCGACATTTTCCCAACGTATGATGATTATATCAAGCGTTGTTTCCTTATAAACTATTCATCTACCCACTCATTGAACTTTTCTCCATAACCTAACCACTTAACCAGAATCTGTCTTTTACCTCTTCTCATTCTTCTTCCCAGTATCTTTTCAATTCTGAAAATCGTGGGTTTTTTTACTTTTTGCAACTCTTTTTCGTAAAAGGTACCATCAATCATCTCCTCAGCTAAATCTTTCACCCTATATACAACAGGTTTTTCATCAATACGTACATCGGTGATTATAAAAATCTCAATCGTCCAATTCGGGGTGTATCCTCTTTCAAACACTCCTCTTGCCTTACTTATTCTCACATAATCCCCAACCTTTAGTTTTGCTTCTTGAGTTAAACTATGTTCACCTCCTTCATACACACGATTCCATACAAGTTCTTGATTTTGAAAATTCACATCATTTGGTCTCATACCTATAGCACCATGAATTGTGTTGTTGTATGCATTAACCATTTCTGGTAAAACATCAATGTATCTATCGTCATCTTTATATGTCAAGTATCTATATATCTTCTCTTTTAAAGTTCTGTTAAAACGCTCCACCATTGATGCCTTTATCGTTTCATTTTCGGTTGTAAAGCGCTTGATCTTTTTTTCAGCCAGCAGAGTCTTGACATTGACGTTGTCAAACTCTTTACCTTTATCAGATTGTAAAGCTTTATAGTTTTCCCCTTCTAGTATTCTTCTCAATCCTCTTGCTACTACCGGTCCTGATTTGTTGATGAGCGGCACAGCCCAACCTTTTCTAGATAAAGAATCAATAGCAGTCAGTAAAAATGCTGTATTATTATTTTCATCTCTTCGAGATCGAACATCCATCAAATCTACCTGTAGCTGCTCCCCTATTCCAGCTACAATTGTAGGACGACGCTTAAACTTGGTTACAACTTTTTTATGTAACGTGTAGGCATCCTCACCACTCAACCATTCACGGATTCTTTTTTCTCCCTCTCGTTTTCTACGAGCTTTCAGTAAAGCTCTAGCTCCTCGTAGAGATGTATGTAATGCAGGATTGTAATACAACTCTTTTAGCGTGTCGATGTCCATGAATTAGTACCGGGAACGACCAACTTTTTCTTCTGAGTACGTGTTTGATGCGGGGATTTTCTGACAGTTGTGATTCCTTCATCAGTTAGCAGGCTTTTAAATCTACTGTAATTGGTATTTCCCGATTGTATTTTACCTCCTTCGGTTAGAACGTCTCGTAGTAAAGTTTTGGAAGTCCTAGGATTCAACCAATGTTCTCCAATTTTCAGTCTGTTCTTCTCCGAGTCGAATCTACCAATTTTACTCAGATTATTCAACATTCTGACAGCGATCGTTTGATCACTCTTTTTTGTTGTTAAATCAGCTGCTTTTTTTTCAAAATCTTTTAAATTTTCGCTTTCACTATCGTGCTCATCTTCTCCATCAGTAAGAAATGTACTTCCTAGTAAGGTTGTGTCTTCAGTATCAAACAACCTTCCTTTTATTAATTCCATCCCAATATCATCATCATCATCATCAACCACTTTCACTGATTCTAACTCATTGTCTTTATCAACATTTGGTGAAAAGACATTAGGTTTATTATCGATAACTGTGCTATTGGCCAAAGGAAAAGTAGACTCTGTCTTTTTTTTCTTAATGAGATTCCAACTATCCTTTTGTGTCTGGTTTTGGTTATTTTTAATCTTTTTGACATCAGACAAATACCTACGTAGGTTTTCAACATTTTCATCTAACTTTTCGTATGAGGATAAGTCAGAATCATAAGCCGTTTCCAGTAGATCATTTCGCTTTCGCTTCATATTTCTCACTGTTATAGCTTCCATAGGATTATAATACAATGGAGGTCTGGTTTTCTCTTCCTTTACCACTGTTTTATCATCCTTTCTCTCCGTTAATCTATAGTATTCATCTTCAGTGAGTATAAAATTACGTCTGGAGAATGTTAAAGGCTGACGATTCATCTTTTTATTGATGATAAAACAGATACAATAGGTGTTATAATAGCATCCAAAAGATTCCCTCTACCACTCTGAATCAAAATTTTACGCTTATCATCAACTCTCCCTCTACCACTAAGTTTATGTAGCTCCTTCTTGTAACGCTGCAACTCAATAAACTGCTCAGAATCAAGAGGAACATTACCTAATATAATATTTTTAACACTTTCTATCAATGATTGAAACAAATCTGAGTTGGCCTTTTCGACTATAGCGATTTTTCCTTTCTTACTCAGATCATCCAGAGCTAAAATCGCCATTCTATTTCGCATCATTCGTGTTGAGAGTTTCATCTTTATCTTCTCCCTCCGCCTAGCACACTTTTAAGTAACCCAGGAACTATATTGCTGATGATAGGTCCTAGTAGAGCGCCTAAAAATCCTCCTTTTTGCAATACAGCTTTCTTATCATCTAACGTTGATTTTCTTACTAAAGCGCTAATATCCTTCACGTTTCGCTGCAACTCATTATACTGAGATGATGTCAATGGTATCGTTCCATTTATAATAGCTTTAGCACATTCCATTAGAGTCATAATAAACTCCTTTTTGGCTTTGGCTATAACAGACTTTTGAATAGCAAAGGTTGTATTGTTGAGCGATAACAACACAGCTGCATTTTTTGTTAATTTTTTCTCCAAAGCTTTAGACATTATAATGCTTTCGTGTTGCGTCGTTGAATAACAAAATATGATTGAGGTGAAGTGAATAGTAATTGTATTTATATCCTTTTACTTGGGTACATATAATATCATAGGGAGAACTGATGTAAAATTTCCCAATAGTCTATATTGATCATTCGTTTGTTGAGTCGTATCTATTCGTAAATAAGAGTATGGTTTCTTTGTCGCATCTTCAAAAGCCTCTTGTACATATTTTATTTTTGATGGAAAACATTGTCGAGCCAAATAGGAAATAGAAGAAGCATCTCTAGGGTTTTTAAAAAGAAAAAAATAATGACTATTCAAGGAAATTGTACGATTTCCTTTTAAAAACAGATTCTGAACAATAAAAAACACACTTATGTTCAAATGATGACTATGTTTTGTATACAAAGCATTAGCATCGGCTTTACCAGAAACTTCATCCATGAGATCATCAATTATCAGCCATCGATTTTTACCATCTCTGGGAAAACTCACTGTTATATCTATCATGCCTTCATGAAAAATCACTCCTGATACATCATCAAAGGCTTTTTGGTAGGCTCCATAACAGTAGTGAATCTCTGTTGGTGGAGGGTGTGCTATAGTCTGACTAGCTTCAATCATTCGAAAAATAGCTTGCGTCTTTCCCGATCCAGTTGGTCCTGCAATCATTGCTGTAAAAGGAGATCGCATCGTCGGGTCATAATCTTCAGGTTTCCCATTCATCATAAAAAGATGTTCATCAATCAACAGTAGTTTCATTTATGATTCCAACAGGAGAGTTTCTCGCTTTTTGTATTTTTTCCATAGCTTCTTCATACATACTAAACTCAGTAACACCTCCAAAAGTGGAAAGCCCTACGACAAATACCAAAATTATCATAATTATCAACGCTTTACGCTTCATACTCGGTAAAACATCTATCATATCACGTTCAGTACCATCAATAGTATCAACTTCATTCATCGGTCTCATCTCAACATCATCCTCTGTCGACATCTTAACTTCCAATAACCATACAATCTTATCACGTTTTCATTTATATACAATGTTAAAACTATCAAAAAAATCAAATGCCATACATGCAAAATCTATATGCCATATAAGTTCAAAATAAGTAAAAAAATAATCAAAAACTCAAATGCCACTTAAATGCCACTCAAATGCCACTCAAGTACCCCTCAAATGAAATACAATATAAACTCGGCGAATTCATCCAACGCCGTAACCCATTGCATAACCTCCAAGGTCTAATCCACAAAAAAACACTTGGTAGGGAGATCTGCTCATATATTACTACTCATATGAGTTCGAATTATGTAAAATGATCAAAACTTAAATGCCACACATTCAAAATTTAGATGCCATACGCTTAAAATCTAAATACCGTATAAGTTCAAATTAAGTGAAAAAAAATAATCAAAACTCAAATGCCACTTGAATGCCACTCAAATGCCCTTCAAATGAAATACAATATAAACTCGGCGAATTCATTCAACGCCGTAACCCATTGCATCACCCCCGAGCACTCATCCACAAAAAAACACTTTGTAGGGAGATCTGCTCATATATTACTACTGGTAACATTAGTTTCTCAGTGTAAGGCAAATGTTTACAGTTATCAAAGGCTACCAGTACAGGGGTAGCAATCTCCAATGTAAACGGTGACAATATGAACTATAGCAGTAGCAACACGGTAATGTCAGTTCTTTGCTATGGGAGATCTGTAATCATGCAGACAGATCTGTTTTAGACAATGTACGCAAAGTTATCTCCATTAATCGTGTCATAGACAACTTAGTGCTGTAGGCAAAACAATCACACCGATCAGAAGAGTTTCAGGTTTAATAACAGTATATTATTGATGACATACAAAACCTTGCAAAGAGAGAAAGTCCACGAAGTGTATAATAAACTTGACGATAATTGGAAACCCACTATTTCAGTCCAAGTAAATCCCAGAACACACTACGTTATCTCCAAACGCACAAGGTGTATTCAATATGAACTCTCAACTAACTCTGAAGCACTGGGCGATCTGCCCTTCTATTAATAAAAAGTATAGCAGTTGAAATGACTAAAACGTGGTTAAAAATGATTGGTTAATGCAGAGCAATAGCATTAGCAGTCATATCTCTACAGCGGCAGACATAAAATTATATATACATGCAATAACATAAGCTGGCGCTCATAGGACATCCCTAAATAATAAAGGCAATAAGGATAATATGTATATGTCAAAGATAGCAACTTTCAACTACCATAGCCTGGCTCTCTTCAGCTATGATCCTGCATACGTCTGGCATCTTCTTATCAGGTAGGAACTTGATCTTGACTCGTTGCTAGGCACCCATCAGGTCATGGTCATCTTTTTCATAATGATAGTGAATGGTCCATCATCAAGTGCGCGGCTGGTTTGTACAAATCTATCACAATGTTAATTGTTTTTCTTATTATAATTACTATCATTATTATTATGATGATGATGTTTGTATTATTGTTATTATCAGTTATAATAATAATTATATGATAATTGTAATAAACTAAATAATAGCAAGTACTGTATAAAGTATTGCTTAATTGATGTTAATAGTTACACTACAACATGTCCATAATTATTACTACAGCTTTTTTACCTGTAGTTCCTATTTATTATTATTATTTGATATGACAGAAAAATGAGTAAGCAGTGTAATAATGTTTCATAACCAGTATCACACAAGTGTGTATAAATCGTTATTAATTTTTTCTTATAATTGACAATGACAACTGTTTATTGCATCAAATAACTTTTTTTTTTATTGTATATCCTATATTTATCATACAATTTTTACATTGATAAAATTTGAATATTTTTTGCTACCAGTTTTTTTTACATAGCCATAGGTGGCTAAAAAGGAGAAAATGTATTTTTTGTACTAATACCAATGTGTACACTCATACAACAATGATTATGATTATTGCTATTTAAATTTCTCTTGCTTTACCAATTTATTAATAGCCATTCCTTGAGCTTTCCTGTCCAACATAATCAGTAAAACTTGCCTTTAAAATTGACGAAAACACCTTTTCCCAACTGGTTAATTTTCAATATTTTTCAACGCGCGGGACGGGGTTCTGCTGCCCCTGCCACACCCACTCTGGCTCAAACTTCCGGCCTGCAGTTGGGCCTACAGCCTGAGTTTCCCCGTCTCTTGCCGTCCCATAATTTTTTTCTAAGCTACTGCCCTGCTGAGTACATTCTCAAAGGGTTTTTGATAGGCACCATACCAGTAATGACTTTTTACCGGTGCAGGATGAGCTATATTCTGATTACGATCGATCATTCATAAAACCGCTTGGGTCCTCCCAGTTCCAATTGGCCTCATGATCATTGCGGTAAATGGTGAAAATTCATCTTTTGTCATCCGCCATAGTTTAATTTATTTTTCAAACAAGATAATTAATTTTCTTCTGTATTTCTTTGATACAGCTTTCATCAATACCAAACTCGATCACATATCTAAAAGTAAAAAACCTGTGACCAATAACAATTCAAGCATCACTATTGTCACTTTTCATTTTTGAGTCACCACAACATTGTAAAATTGTTCACTCCTGCTACCAATAATTGTATCTTTCTCAGTCATTGCTCTCTTATCAACATCTTCTGTCAACATCTTGCCTATCAATAGTTTCATAATTAAAATAAACTTTGTTTTACGTGTATCATAATTGATAAAAATAACTTTTTCTGAGTACTCATACATTGGTCGAACAATAATCAAAACTGTGATTCAAAACCCAATATAACCAATTGCTGCACAAAAGCACGTGGGAAATAGTAACTATCATATATATTTTTACACGCTACAATATAAATCAGGAATATCAACACCTGGTGCACACGAAAAGCTACTATACATGTTCTCCTGGAGACCTGGTGCAACTAAAAAGGTACTTGCTCTCAGGAGAACTATCATATCCTTAGACACCAGTATGCAGACGCGTTCCTTTATACCATTACTATGCTTATCAATGCAACAATTGTATATGCAAGAAGTTAATCGTCATTGCTGAAAGTGCATTTCCATGATCATCAAAAAACATACAACAGCTCCGATGCAATTGTCTGTTTACACGGTGACAGCTATTTTAACACTTATTTAGAAAATATCTTTAGGAATGAATTGATTATCTTTGAGAAAACTGTCTGTTGATGAAAGAACAACTCTTTTTTGCATCATAAACTATGACGGTGACATCATTTATTGTAAGTGAATTACAAGTCTTAAAAACTAAAATGGTTACTGCCATTATTGTATATTGCACATGCAATCCATAAAATTCTGCACAATATGACATACACTACTGTAAAAATTACAATAGAAATTGTAGTTTTGTATATGCTTTCGATTTTACTCTACTACTGCCACTTTTACAATAACTTTTTATATGAACGTAGCAATTTCACAATAATGATTACATCCGATGCCAAAACTCTTCACTGTGTCCTGATGTCTGAAAACAACATTCAAAAGATCTGTCATGTTTTCTCATCGCTTTATAGCAAGTATTGCAGTTCTTTGTAAATATTGTGATAGATTTTGGTGGAGGTTACTAGTAAACAAGCCGTTTACTATCCACTCTTGCGAAACAACGCGCTAGACTTTAGCCTACAGCGTTCGGTAAACTGCTGCTTAGTTGAAAAGTCACACTGTGCCGGTGGCATAGTGTGCAGCGCTGGTAGTGAGCCTTGCAGGGCCGGTAGTGACCACTGCAGAGCCGATATTGACCCCTTATTGACTGGGGTAGCTAAGTAGTAATATATGAGCAGATCTCCCTACCAAGTGTTTTTTTGTGGATTTGATCTGGGGGTTGAGGCAATGGGTTACGACGTTGGATGAATTCGCCGAGTTTATATTGTATTTTACTTGAGGGGTACTTGAGTGGCATTTGAATGGCATTTAAGTGGCATTCGAGTTTTGATTATTTTTTTACTTAATTTGAACTTATATGATATCTAAATTTTGAATGTATGGCATTTAGGTTATGATAATTATTACATAACTGTATACATAATTATAACTCATAGGGTATCTAGATTTTGAATGTAAGGCATTTAAGGTTTGATAATTTTCTGTAATTCCGACTCATATGATATCTTGAGAGAGAGGAGATATATCTACATTGAATAAATACAGTGATTAAAAATGAAAGAATATGTGAATATATACATTTATTGTGTAATAAGTAGGGAAAATCTCTCCATATAATATAGCTAGAGTCAGTAAATACTAAGTAATAACAATTAATACATAGTCTTTTTTTACAATGATGTCTTTGATGTAGTGATGTTATATCTTAAGAAGGGAGACTTCTGTTTTATGTGCTTTTGAATTCGTAATGAACTAAAATAAAAAGCTATGTATTAGTATAGAATGATTAAACAAAAATTTAAAATAATTACATGAAATTGAATTATAGCTTTAGTTACATTGGATAGTTTACATTATATAGAAAAGGGAAATAGCTCACCAAGTCACATTGTCCAACTTGTTTTTTGAATTAGAGACTATCCATCGCTAAAACACTCATCATTTTTTTTCAGCAACATATCCTGTCTCAAAATCATCAAAGTCTCCACATAGAAAATCTTCAAGTTCATCATCATCATCAATTTCTAATATTGTTTTGTTGTGCTTTGCTTGATCACAATATTGTTTCCAATACATTCGACCGAGACGGTATGGAGAGCAAAATGAAAGATCGTATTCTGTCTTAAATTTTCCGTGGGTTGTTTTTCCTCTGTAGATCATCACACCTGGAGTATATTTGTTAGCTTCTGAAGCATATTTGTCTGGTATGGCGAGTGTCTTCAACAGCGTTTCTCCACATTGTTCAATGCTATAACGGATACAAATTACATTCGACTGCCCTCCTTTAAATCGATGAGGAACGAATCTATCAACAACATCTTGGTAAGGAAAAATAGCGCCGGGTTGAAAACTATTGAGGGTGTTGATGTTCAAGAAGCGTTTGAGCTGACATTTAGTCAATGTACTCAAATATAGTGATTCCTCTTCAGCTTTCTTTTTGCTTAGAGGATGACTGGTAACACGTCTGACATCATACCAAAGAACGTTTTTATTTTTTGGTTTTCCCTTTCTACCCAAATATACAACGTTAAACGGAGGGGGGTAATTATCACAGTTGAAGTTTTTAGCTATTTCAACTGGACAGAGGAGTATTTTGGGTTCGAGTTCATTTATATCTGAAGGATCATGGTAGTGTACTTGAGAATATCTACACTTCTCCTTACTTGATGGATGTATCACACCAGTCACTCGCATAATGCTTGGGATAGGAAGATCTTCAAATGTTTTGCAAATCGGAACTTTTGGTGAGTCAATCACTTGAGAACCTTTAGACTTTTCTAATTCCCTAGCTCTCCTTTCGTTGAGACATTCAACTGTTAAATGAGTTATAGCTGCACTCTCCATTGTTTGCTTATCAACGGAAGTAGTTTGTTTTCTCACTGTTTGTTTTCGTTTCCTTACTATTCGCTTTTTTGGAGCAGTTTTCCTTCTCTTAGGAGTTGTTTTGCCGTTTTTCATTTTATTTTCTGTTGGATATGGATCTGTGCTAAGGAGCTCTTCAGAAAGAGCATCCATAACATTCTAAAAATAAAAGGGTAATATTTGCATGAGTGGCTAAGAGTGTATTTATTACTTAGAGTGTCTTATATATATATATATGTATTTATGCCAAAAGCAGTTAAGATCATAGAGTTATGGTAGATTGAGAATGTGCTTATTAAACTATTGGGATGTGGAGACAGACAACAAAGGATGCATTCAAATATATATATGTATTTACTTAATATCATACCGCTTTTAACATCTCAATTGGTAAGAAATAAAATATAATAGTTTGAACAAAATATTGTAAAATAATAAAAAACAACTAAAAATTTTTCATAAATATGTATGAAACGCTTCTAACATTAGTTCTAAAATACCTACAGAAGAGGATAGAGCTTTATCTATTTGGACATAATTATAAATATGCTTTCTGAATTTATAAAAAGTTTTTTTGTTCCATGTCATGTTGTATAATTTTTTGAAAACTATTTGATTCCAAGCACTTCTTTCAATTTCTTTTAAAAGATTATTAATATTAACGACTTCCACCATTGACAAAACGATTTCGAAACCGTTTTTTATAATGTCATCAAAACGTTCTGTAGATATATCACGTTTCTTACAACACATCCCCATACTCATCATGTGTTGAGTTATACAGAATATTATAACTTGAAATGTCAAACGTTCTACAGCTTTTTCTTCAACAACATCATTATTTATCACATAGTTATGATACATTTCTGGAAGGAAGTCCTTTAAGTAGATTGGATTTGTTGTTGCATTGTTCTAAAATACAAGCGATAATTAGATAACTAAAATAATTAAAGGTGTTCAACAGGTGTTAAATAGTATTTTTTATTAATTCTTACCTTTTCATCAGGCTGAGATTCCGACTTTAGATACAATGGTTGACTTTCTACGACTTGAGTATTCATTCTGAAAAAACAGAAAAAATTGGTTCAATTCTTTATAACCAATTTAAAGATAGATATGTCATAAAGCCTTCAGATAGTTGTGTTAGCTAGCGGAAATATTTGAATTTAAGTTTTACCTTTATGAAGAGAGAACTCTTAGTAGTTGCAATGGAAGATGTAGTAGATAGATGTTGCTCCTTTGCTCACTGTTGTTGAACTGGATGCTTTCTGCCTGAAACCGTTGTCTCTTATATAGGTGAATGTGTGAAAATAAATCTTTCATTCCCGCGAAAGCATTGGTTTGTATTCGCGTGAAAATAAATTGTTTATTCCCGCGAAAGCAACGGGTTCCATTCGCGTGAAAATAAATTATTTATTCCCGCGAAAGCATTGGTTTTTATTCGCCTGAAAAAAAATGTTTATTCCCGCGAAAGCAACAGTTTCCATTCGCGTGAAAATTAAATGTTTACTCCCGCGAAAGCATTGGTTTGTATTCGTGTGAAAATAAAGTGTTCATTCCCGCGAAAGCAACAGTTTCCATTCGCGTGAAAATTAAATGTTTATTCCCGCGAAAGCATTGGTTTGTATTCGCGTGAAAATAAAGTATTCATTCCCGCGAAAGCAACAGTTTCCATTCGCGTGAAAATAAAATGTTTATTCCCGCGAAAGCATTGGTTTGTATTCGCGTGAAAATAAAGTATTCATTCCCGCGAAAGCAACAGTTTCCATTCGCGTGAAAATTAAATGTTTATTCCCGCGAAAGCATTGGTTTGTATTCGCGTGAAAATAAAGTATTCATTCCCGCGAAAGCAACAGTTTCCATTCGCGTGAAAATAAAATGTTTATTCCCGCGAAAGCATTGGTTTGTATTCGCGTGAAAATAAAGTATTCATTCCCGCGAAAGCAACAGTTTCCATTCGCGTGAAAATTAAATGTTTATTCCCGCGAAAGCATTGGTTTGTATTCGCGTGAAAATAAAGTATTCATTCCCGCGAAAGCAACAGTTTCCATTCGCGTGAAAATAAAATGTTTATTCCCGCGAAAGCATTGGTTTGTATTCGCGTGAAAATAAAGTATTCATTCCCGCGAAAGCAACAGTTTCCATTCGCGTGAAAATTAAATGTTTATTCCCGCGAAAGCATTGGTTTGTATTCGCGTGAAAATAAAGTATTCATTCCCGCGAAAGCAACAGTTTCCATTCGCGTGAAAATAAAATGTTTATTCCCGCGAAAGCATTGGTTTGTATTCGCGTGAAAATAAAGTATTCATTCCCGCGAAAGCAACAGTTTCCATTCGCGTGAAAATTAAATGTTTATTCCCGCGAAAGCATTGGTTTGTATTCGCGTGAAAATAAAGTATTCATTCCCGCGAAAGCAACAGTTTCCATTTGCGTGAAAATAAAATGTTTACTCCCGCGAAAGCATTGGTTTGTATTCGTGTGAAAATAAAGTATTCATTCCCGCGAAAGCAACAGTTTCCATTCGCGTGAAAATTAAATGTTTATTCCCGCGAAAGCATTGGTTTGTATTCGCGTGAAAATAAAGTATTCATTCCCGCGAAAGCAACAGTTTCCATTCGCGTGAAAATTAAATGTTTATTCCCGCGAAAGCATTGGTTTGTATTCGCGTGAAAATAAAGTATTCATTCCCGCGAAAGCAACAGTTTCCATTCGCGTGAAAATAAAATGTTTATCCCCGCGAAAGCATTGGTTTGTATTTGCGTGAAAATAAATTATTTATTCCCGCGAAAGCATTGGTGTTCTTCCGTAAAAACAATGTTTCATTAATTTAACCTTATGATAAATGGCATGATTTCAGCTATATAAGAAGCACTGTTTTTACACAGAAAGCAGTCACTTCGACATTAGCAACTGAAGGAGCAAGATCTACTACAACTGCTAGAAGGACTTTTCTGTTTGGAGGTAAGTCAACTTGATTGAGTATAAATTTAATTTTTATCGATTTAGATACTAACAGCGGTATGATATTGAGTAAATATATATATATGTATATATATCTTCAAACTGGTTTGAAAAAAAAATCATAACATGGATTTTTACTTTATCTTTTAGAATGTCGACACAAGTCAATACAAAACAACTGAAGAATAAAGAACCAAAACCTTCACAAGATAAGGTGATTGATGACAATGTACTTCTTCAACGCACTATGATCCCCTTTTAAAGCACCAGTCTGAATACTCTGGCAACTCTCATCATCAAAAGCGCCTCTCTGTTAAGTACTCTATCTCAAGCTTCCAGAAGAAACATTGAAAACATAGTCAAAGTTGAAGATTTACCAATACCTACAGTTATGCAGGTGTTAACCGTTGAGCTCCATGATGAAACGAACTGCACCATCATATACAACTATCAAAAAAGATGGAAAGGTAGTTAGAGTGAAGAGCACTATTCCATTAGCAGCGGGATTACTTGTCAATGAAGCTTCGCAAATAAGACCACTGGTTTTGATCTACATGGGTGTTGAAAAGACTGGAAAAGCAATTTTTCGTGCTGCTACAGAAACAGGAACTACTTTGAGGTGTAAGAATGTGTTTGATGTATTACCAGAAAAAAGTATGCGACAAATCAATGCTTATTTCGAGGTAGCTAATCTTCAGGATTTCCCAACAGATAGTGTCATATGTTTCCAAAACCCTGAAGTTATAACAAAGTCTGACAGGCGATGGAATGGAAATGAAGAGACTCTTCTAGTTCAATACAGAAGTGTTGTAGATGAAGAATTACTGATCGGAGATATGCGCATTCCTCATCAAATAGCTTCTGCTGTGACATCGGAGAGATTTGGAGTGATTTTGTTCAAGGGTCTGAGTCGAAACGCAGACAATTCAATTTTCTACAACATCAGTGTACTCGCAGCTCATCAAGCCTTCGTCCAAGCCTCGGAACTGGCTGATAATCCAAAATCTGAGGATTTTCTCAACCACTTCGATGATGCTGAAAAAGAAGACTGTGGAGAACAAACTCTCGAGAAGCTAATCTATAACTCAAGGGATTCATATCACTATAGGTAAGTTTTATTAATTTCTACCATAATTTTGAAAAGTTGATTTGTGAAAATTTTGTGTATTCTTACAATGAAAAACCCCTTAAAATGATAAATTTGTGAACATTTTTGTAAAACATTTTTAAGTTATATATATATTTCGAATTAAAAAAGGATTTTGTTGTGTCATCAGTGTATTTTTTTACATAAAAGTTGGAAAAATAACAAAAAGGTGATAATTATTTTACAAAAATGTTCAATTTTTCACATAAATGATCAACTCATAACCTTTTTTTTGTAAAACATTTTTAAATTATATATATTTCGGATTAAAAAAAGGACTTTTTTGTGTAATCAGTGTATTTTTTTACATAAAAGTTTAAAAAATAACAAAAGGTTATAATTATTTTGCAAAAATGTTTAGTTTTTCACATAAATGATCAATTCATAAACATTTTTTGTAAAACATTTTTAAATTATATCTATTTCGGATTAAAAAAAGGATTTTTTTGTGCAATCAGTGTATTTGTTTTACATAAAAGTTTAAAAAATAACAAAAGGTTATAATTATTTTACAAAAATGTGTAGTTTTTCACATAAATGATCAATTCATAAACATTTTTTGTAAAACATGTTTAAATTATATCTATTTCGGATTAAAAAAAGGACTTTTTTGTGCAATCAGTGTATTTTTTTTACATAAAAGTTTAAAAAATAACAAAAGGTTATAATTATTTTACAAAAAATGTTTAGTTTTTCACATAAATGATCAATTCATATACATTTTTTGTAAAACATTTTTAAATTATATATATTTTGAATTAAAAAAAAAGGTTTTTTGTGTAATCAGTGTATTTTTTTAGCTAGAAGTTGAAAAAAAATTACAAAAGGTTACAATTATTTTACAAAAATGCTTAATTTTTCACGTAAATAACACGTTTTATCACAAAAATGGCTTATTCATGAGTGTTTGTTGTAAAACATTTTTAAATATATATATATATATATATATTTATATTTATACATTCCGAATCCAAATGAAAAAAAGGACTTTTTCGTGTGTAATCAGTGTATTTCTTTTACATAGAAGTTGAAAAAATAACGAAAGTTTATATTTATTTTACATTAATTTTAATCATACTATACTGTGAGGGACGCCAGTACGCTCTCATATTTTATTATTACCATTTACTTAGCAAGATACTCTCTCGCAATTATCGTCTGAGATTGTATCTCATTGTTCTATTTCCTTTGTCTAAGAATTAAGCTTTTATCTCCGAAATAACTCACTGTCTACGTTTATGTCTACTCGCTACACACTGTCTATGTCTATGCAAGGGTCTATTGTTTACATGTGCCTACGATACTATTTACTGCGTTCTACCTTGAAGTTGTACCAAATAATTATTTACTACACTTATTATATTTTTTCCACGTTTTTAATTATTACCAAGTGGGTGTTGATGTAAGGGCAAGGCGTGGCTTGCACCAGTATTTTTACTCAGGCGTGGTTAGTAAAGTGTACCCGCCTTCTCTGTATTTAAATGGATGTTTGAGTTAATAAAATCAGAGTTAGCCTGACTCTCAGATGATTCTCTCTCTCTGAAGCAAGCACAGCTAGGAGCACCAAAAACTACCAGCGCTGGACAAGTCGACTATTAGCAAGCACGACGCTAAGGTGGAAAGTGAGAACGGTACGCCCTATCACTGTGTATACCCTTGCCTGAGGCAAGGATTACAACACAAGGCCTAGTGCACTAGTAGTTCGGCTCTTACTAAATTCGGATTCGGGGAATCCAACAAGTTAGCTAGCAATAATCACAGTGAAATTATTTGTCGATCTCGACTGAGTCCAGATTCGACTGTAAATAATTCCAGCATAATTATTGCCGACAGTGACAGTTCGAAACAAACTATAAACTAGACAAGTAACTCCTGAGGAATTAATGTCAGAGTACAGTTCGAAACAAACTATAAACTAGAACAGCAATTGCAGTACAATTACCGTCGGACATGCACATGTTCGGACGCAGCCAATAATTGTCAAACAATTATTGTCCACTGCCAGCAAACATACAGGCCAGATTCGGCCACATCCATAAATGCAACAGACAGTAAAAGCTCTCTAGACAATAATAGCAGATTATTGTGAGTAGACTTGGGCCACAGTAGAATACGTCGGGAGTGTGTACAGGTGGCTACCACCCAGACGCAAATTCCTGTACATTGGTGGCAGCAGTGGGATTGTCAAAAGCCCACAACAAAGATCCCGACCTCCTACAGACAAGGACCCAGTCTAAACGATGTCGTACCGACGGAGAGCAGTCAGCTCAGATCGAGAGGGTTCCTCTCTGCAGATCATGGGTACATTGACAGACATCCTGGAGAGGATGACGACCACAAACGCAGGGAGCAAGTTCAAGGCGCCCCACTTCGATGGAGAAGGGGACGTACATTATTTCATCCAACGCTTTGAAGAGGTGGCCAGAATGAATCGGTGGACTCCTGAGGAGGCCACCATTCATCTCCGCCATGCACTGACAGGGAAGGCAGAACAATGTGGACGTGGACCAACCCAGCAGGCCATCATAGAGACCCTGCGAGCCAGCTTCGGGCTCACCCGAACAGAGGCGCAGAATAAACTGGCCGGATATCGAAAGCATCCAAGAGACACGCTGCGAGAACACGCAGTCACCGTAGAGCGTCTAGTAGAGGCGGCCTATGAAGAACTCCCCCAGAGGAATAGAGAGGAGCTAGCCCTCCAAACGTTCCAGAGTACCTTAAGCCACGCCTACTTGCAACGGCACTTGCTAGCCATCCGGCCCACCACCCTAGAAGAAGCAATAAGGGCGGGCAATGACTACTTACAAATCCAGCATCAGGCGGTGCCGCACTCCAACGTTCGGACTGTACACGAGGGATCCCTAGAAAGCTTCATAGATCCTCTCTCGCATGAAGTCTCCTGCCAGGAAGTGGAGGACCCCATCGCCAAGCTGCTAAAAACAGTGGAGGCATTAAGCAAGGAAGTGGCAGAGTTGAAACAGAAACCTCAGGAAGGCCCACCCAAACGCTGTTGGGGTTGCCAGCGGACAGGGCACTTGCGCAGTCAATGCAAAACCGCCCCCTGGACTGCAAGACAGGGAAACGGGCTCGGCCCGCAGTAGTAGGGACCCCTACTAGCTGCACAAGGGCAAAAATTCAACAACGAACACACCACACCCCCAGCCTTAGGACTGGGCCACCACCCGTCCCACTATCCAACCGGTTCCACTCATTGGCGGACGAAGAAAGAGAGGAGCTCCCCCCAGCAGAAAGAGAGGGAGAACAAACAGACAGCACGCCGCAGGACCGAAGCCGACACGGAATGAGTCACCCCAAGCCTATACACTTGAACCAAGTGGAGAGGCCCTATAAATCCAGTTATTATCTGCCAGGGAAAGTAGAGGGCCAAGCAGTCACCTACCTCATAGATACCGGTTGTAATACCAACCTACTGGCAAAGCGAGTCTATGATCAACTTCCCCCTAAGGTCCAACAACACCTGCAGCAGTACGACTCACACGGACTGATGGCAGATGGCACCCGACTGCCCTTCTACGGCTTGCTCAACCTCTCTGGAAGAATCAGACACATTCACTACGAAGAGACGTTCGTAGTAAGTCAAATCAATGAGGACGTGATTTTGGGCATGCCCTTCCTCTCCAACCAGAATTGTCAAATAGGGTTCGCTCAACCAATACTGAGAGTCCAGGACAAAGAGCTTACATGCACCGACAGGCACGGGCGGGACTTAGTATCGAAAGTTCAAGTTCAGAAGGACACCTACCTTCCTCCGCAAGCAGAAACCGCCATATGGTGTCACCTCACCAGCAGAGAGCCCTGCCCACAGGGCATCATTGAGAGCATAGAAGGTGGCCCGATGCTAGCCACCAGCCTTAACGCACCCGACCACCAAGGGAGGGTACTAGTAAGATGCCTCAACCCCTCCCCCGAAAGTGTCCGCGTCCCAGCAGGAGAAGTCATCGGGACGTTTACGGGAATAGGGCCAGAAGGAGTCCAACCAGACGCCTCGCTGCCCCCACCAGAAACCACGGAGACCCATGACCTACCTCCCCACTTGCAGACACTGTTCTCACAGGCTCGTCAGGGCTGCAGCAATACAGAAGAAGAGAGACAACTCCACGAGCTGCTCACCCAATACCAAACCGTGTTCAGCAAGGACGACGGAGACATTGGGCGCACGCACTTGGCTGAGCACTCAATTCCTGTAGCACCGGGGACCCGGCCCATACGCTGCCCCCCACACCGCCTCGGAGCAGAGAAAGAGGCCGAAGCAGAGCGACAAGTCAAAGAGCTGTTGGCAAAAGACTTGATTGAACCCGCCGACAGTGCCTGGAGTTCACCCGTCGTTCTGGTACGAAAGAAAGACTCCTCTTGGAGGTTCTGTGTAGATTACAGAAAACTGAACGACGCCACCCGCCAAGATGCATATCCGATCCCTAGGATCGACGATTCCCTGGACGCACTGGCTGGCAGCCGATACTTCTCCACACTGGACCTCACCAGTGGGTACTGGCAAGTGCCCCTGGATCCAGACGCCCAACAGAAATCGGCCTTCATCACCCGAAGCGGTCTATGGAGGTGGAAGGTCCTCCCCTTCGGGCTCACCTCCGCACCAGAAAACTCTGCTACTATATCTGGATGATGTTATTGTAATCGCCCCAGATTTCCAGACACATCTACACAGGCTAGGAGAGGTGCTGGGCCGACTGCAACAGGCCGACCTAAAAGTCAAACCCTCCAAGTGTGAACTGCTAAGTAAGAAAGTAAGGTACTTAGAACACGTCGTGAGCTCGGAAGGAGTAGCCACCGACCCCGGAAAAGTAGAGGCCGTCACGAAATGGGAGGAGCCCCGAGACACGAAAGGCCTCCAAGCCTTCCTAGGCACAGCTGGCTATTATCGCCAGTACATCCCCGAGTACGCAACAATAGCCAAACCACTAACCGTCTTGACGGGCAAGGGAGTCCCATGGAAGTGGGAAGAGGACGAACGGAGGGCGTTCCAGGATCTCAAGTCACGTCTGAGCCAGGCCCCTATCTTGGGATACCCCGACCCTACGCTCACCTATATTCTAGACACGGACGCCAGCGCCGTGGGACTGGGAGCAGTGCTATCCCAGGAGCAAGAGGGTAGAGAGCGAGTGATCGCATACTATAGTAAAACCCTGGCTCCAGCGGAGCGAAATTATTGTGTGACCAGGCGAGAGCTCCTGGCAGTGGTGAAAGCCGTGAAGCACTTCCGGCCCTATCTGTACGGTAGAAAATTCCGTTTGAGAACGGACCACGCCTCTCTCCGATGGCTGTGCCGCCGCAAGGAACCCTCCAACCAAATTGCTCGCTGGCTCGAGATACTAGCAGAGTTCACCTACCAGCTAGAACACCGAGCAGGACCTCGTCACGCCAACGCAGACGGACTCAGCCGACAAGACCACTGCGTGGACTGCCGGCAGTGTAATGCCATTGAGCGGCGGGACGGAGGACCATCACACGCCGACCTCGCCGCAGAGCACGAACAGACGCAGGTACACTTGACTATCACTGACCCCACTTACAGCACTAGAGAGCTAGTCCGGGCCCAGAGGGAAGGTAACCACCCCGTGAGCCGCATGTACCAGGCCATCCGAGAACAGGAGCCTGTACCCCGGCAAGAGCTAGAGGAAGGTAGCACTGAGCTACGAGTTCTGCACGACAGAAGGGAGCGCCTGTGTATAAGGCCCGACGGAGTGTTGACGCTTCGCTTGGATCACCAAGGACGAACGAAGCACTGCACCGTCTGCCCCCCTTCGTGGCGTGAGAACACCGTGTGGGAGACCCACAAGCTAGCCCACGCCGGCATCAACCGTACCAGGAACCGGGTCATGCTGGACTGGTATTGGCCGGGCATGTCCGCAATGATACGACGGCTAGTAAAGAGTTGTGAGGTTTGTCAAGTTGCAAAGAAAAGCAAGAAAGCTGCCTCTCCCGAAGGACAGAGACTCTACGCAGGACGCCCCCTCCAGAAGCTCGCAGTGGACTTGGTGGGCCCCCTACCTCTCACCAGTCGGAAGAACCGGTGGATTTTAGTCCTCACCGACCACTTTACGCGGTGGCAGGACGCGATTGCCATACCCGACGCCACTGCCCCCACGGTGGCGGCCATTTTGGATGAACGAGTCTTTAGCTACTGGGGACTGCCGGAGCAACTCCACACTGACCAGGGGGCACAATTCGAGTCGACCCTGCTGGAGGAACTATGCACCTTGTGGGGCGTGCGCAAGACGCGCACCACTCCCTACCACCCCCAAGGAAATGGAATGGTCGAGCGCCAGAATAGGACGCTAGGTGATGCCCTCCGGGCACTAATCCTCACCAAGGGACAAGACGAGTGGGACGGCCTGCTGCCCCAAATAATGCGGGCATGCAGGGCCACTCCCAACAGTACCACCGGTGAGACACCAAATCTCCTCATGATGGGCAGAGAGGTACGCCTTCCAGACCAGCTCACCGGAAGCGCACCCACGCTGGATCCAGTTACCACTACTGAGCACACCCTGCGCACACAAGCAAACCTGGCCGTCGCCCATGAGTACGTGCGCAACCTACAGCACAGAGTACGGCAAGAAGGAGGGGACGAACCACTGAGGTTCACAGAAGGAGACCTAGTAGTGATGGAGAATAAACGCCGCGTAAAGGGAGGCAACCCCAAACTCCAGCCAAGTTACGTCGGCCCCTACACCGTCATACAAGCCTACCCGAACCACACGTACCGATTGGAACGAGATGGACAGGGATTCACACAGAATGGCCAACGGTTAAAACACTACCGCTCCTGTCAAGAGACGATCGGGAGAGCACCACCCAGTAGAGAGCGGGCAGTACGCCCCAATATGCGGGGAGCCTATCTAAACCGGCGCCCCCCGATACGAACGCCAGGACACCCGACACCCTTGGAGGAACCCACCACAGAAGTATTCAGAGAGCTGGAAAGAGCCCTGAGAAGGGCCGATGACCACTTACCAACGGTACCCCCCAGTGGAACCCCCACAAGACATACCAGCCACCCCCACACAGTCAGAACAGATGCCTCCACCCGAGTGTAGGACCCCGGCGCCCCCCGACAGCGCCCCCACTACACAAAATAATGAGCGCCAGAGCCTGGACACCAACGAGTGGCCACCACTACCACCCAGACCAGAAACCAGAGCAAGCTGTGATCGTCCCAGGAGAGAAGCAAGAAAGCCAGCAAAATTTGCTGACTACCAGTGTTACAGAACACAACAAATAGATAGACAGGACAAACAAGCTGCCGAAATAATAAATAAAAAAGAAAACACACACTTACCATGGAAAAACAGAGCCGAAACAGCGAAAGTACTAGGATTGCTAAGAGAGGATAACTCCCCAACGACGGCGCCGCCGGGAAAACCCCCCACACGTGACGAGAAGACAACTCCCAACATGGAATCCCCTTGCAGACACGCCCCACTATCGGTAAAACACCCCCAGCGAAACACGTGTATACCAAGAACAATGGAGGAGGCAGTACCAACAGCAAAAGAAGGTGTGTGTAAACAAGAACAATACTCAGATAAAAATACTGAACACTTCAAACTTTCTCCACACTACCGAGCTGAGTGCCTACAAGACATCACCTACCTACTACATAACATGGAGAATGATGGAACAATATCGCTAGAGGAGGACCCGACCTTCGCAGAGGAACTGCTAGCCAGTACAAAAACAATTCGGGAGAGAAAGAGGAAATATTCCTCCCCAGCAAGAGTCAACAATATCGTTGAGGAAGGAGCAGCAAGATGTCGGGTGCTTACACAACGAACACCGACACCACCTCCACCGACACACCATACCAGAGAAACATGGAAAACCGAAGAAACCTCACAAGCCATCAAGAAGGCCATGTATCAGATAAAAGGAGACACCTGGAGCTGCAAAATATGCAGCCTGCAACTAAATAAGAAAAGAATAATCTACCATGTGCACCAACATTTCACGTTTCTCTTCTGTGCATGCGGCAAGAAGAGTAGTTCCAGAGACACAATATTGAAACATATTCGTGGACAGGGAGGAGGACAGGCACATGGTGGAGCAACCCGACCTCTCTACGAGGTGGATAAACATTCATACACCGACTTCTGTCGAGCCATGAACTGGACACAGCCAGCACCCTTCGGCACCCCAACTCCAATACTTGAGCAAGACAAAGGACCAGTAAAGGGAAGATTGGGAGAGAAAGTTAACGAGACACCAATCAAAGTGGCCAGGGTCGAGCTGACCGATACAAAACACAAGCCACGCATACACATAGGAAGCAAAGAAAATTCATTCCGACGACACCTCACACCAAAGGAAAATCTACCCGCCACCGACAGTAGAAGGCCAAGAGAAAGGGTAGACGAAGAGAGGAGAGAAGATCGATATAGGAGAATTAAACGACTAGAGGAAGAACTGTACAACATAACGAGAGAGGCATATAAACATTTACAAAGGGCCGAGGAAGTCAAGACATCCATTCAAAGGGAGCGGGACCTTCTCTAAGACATAATGGACAGTAAGAATTAACATTATTACACTCTGTGCGCCCCTTCGTTTTATTGGCCCTATAGTTGCCAATGGGGGGGAGTGTGTGAGGGACGCCAGTACGCTCTCATATTTTATTATTACCATTTACTTAGCAAGATACTCTCTCGCAATTATCGTCTGAGATTGTATCTCATTGTTCTATTTCCTTTGTCTAAGAATTAAGCTTTTATCTCCGAAATAACTCACTGTCTACGTTTATGTCTACTCGCTACACACTGTCTATGTCTATGCAAGGGTCTATTGTTTACATGTGCCTACGATACTATTTACTGCGTTCTACCTTGAAGTTGTACCAAATAATTATTTACTACACTTATTATATTTTTTCCACGTTTTTAATTATTACCAAGTGGGTGTTGATGTAAGGGCAAGGCGTGGCTTGCACCAGTATTTTTACTCAGGCGTGGTTAGTAAAGTGTACCCGCCTTCTCTGTATTTAAATGGATGTTTGAGTTAATAAAATCAGAGTTAGCCTGACTCTCAGATGATTCTCTCTCTCTGAAGCAAGCACAGCTAGGAGCACCAAAAACTACCAGCGCTGGACAAGTCGACTATTAGCAAGCACGACGCTAAGGTGGAAAGTGAGAACGGTACGCCCTATCACTGTGTATACCCTTGCCTGAGGCAAGGATTACAACACAAGGCCTAGTGCACTAGTAGTTCGGCTCTTACTAAATTCGGATTCGGGGAATCCAACAAGTTAGCTAGCAATAATCACAGTGAAATTATTTGTCGATCTCGACTGAGTCCAGATTCGACTGTAAATAATTCCAGCATAATTATTGCCGACAGTGACAGTTCGAAACAAACTATAAACTAGACAAGTAATTCCTGAGGAATTAATGTCAGAGTACAGTTCGAAACAAACTATAAACTAGAACGGCAATTGCAGTACAATTACCGTCGGACATGCACATGTTCGGACGCAGCCAATAATTGTCAAACAATTATTGTCCACTGCCAGCAAACATACAGGCCAGATTCGGCCACATCCATAAATGCAACAGACAGTAAAAGCTCTCTAGACAATAATAGCAGATTATTGTGAGTAGACTTGGGCCACAGTAGAATACGTCGGGAGTGTGTACAGGTGGCTACCACCCAGACGCAAATTCCTGTACAGTATTTTGGTAAAATACTTTTTTATTACATTCCTTTTTAATTTTTTATGTTTTAAAACAGGGTTTTATTACAAAGTTTTTTTGTTTTTTCAACTTTTTAAAAAAATAATCATTATAATATATAGTTTTCGATATTTTTTTAAAAAAATAAATATATGTAGAGATTTTCACTTTTATATTCTTTTATTCCATTCAATTTTCAATAATTTTTTGAGTGAGGATTTTATCCTACACCTTCCTTTTAAATTTTTTTATTTTTTTAAAAAATAATCATGGAAATATATAGTTTTCGATATTTTAAAAACAATGTATATATATATATAGAGTTTTTCACTTTATATTTACAAAACTTTGGTATTTGGGAAAATATTTTTTTATTTCATTCAATTTTCAATAATTTTTTGAGTGAGAATTTCATCCTACACAATCCTTTTAAATTTTTTATGTTTCAAAACAGAGCTTTATTACATTTTTTTGAACTTTTTTAAAAAATAATCATTGAAATATATAGTTTTCGATATTTTTTGATTTTTTTTGTACTTTTTAACTTTTTTAAAAACTGTCAAAAAATCACCAAATTACCTCTCTAGATGAATAAAATTTACAAGTAAATAATTGTAATAGAAAATACCATATCTAGTTTTTACATTCATAAAACTGTTTTATAGTAAATTTTCTGTAATACAAACTACTATAGCTTACGATATCAATGGTTACAAAGCACTTTTCTTGGACAATATCTTCTTTGATGTTCTTCTGATATATTATTAGACCCAGGGAGGAACTCTTGTATTCCGTATTCTCTGTGATCCAATAATTGACTAAAATACAAAAGTTATTCATTATATAAATAAATTTTACCGAATTTAAATTTTACTCTTAGCTACATTAGATAGTTTACATTATATATAACAGGAAAATAACTCACTGAGTTACATCATTCAGCTCAATATTTCTTAGGGAAAGTTCTTTACTTTGTTTTTTTTTTACGATAAAATGGACTAAAATAAAAAATGATGTATTAGTATTGTACAGGAATTTGCGTCTGGGTGGTAGCCACCTGTACACACTCCCGACGTATTCTACTGTGGCCCAAGTCTACTCACAATAATCTGCTATTATTGTCTAGAGAGCTTTTACTGTCTGTTGCATTTATGGATGTGGCCGAATCTGGCCTGTATGTTTGCTGGCAGTGGACAATAATTGTTTGACAATTATTGGCTGCGTCCGAACATGTGCATGTCCGACGGTAATTGTACTGCAATTGCCGTTCTAGTTTATAGTTTGTTTCGAACTGTACTCTGACATTAATTCCTCAGGAATTACTTGTCTAGTTTATAGTTTGTTTCGAACTGTCACTGTCGGCAATAATTATGCTGGAATTATTTACAGTCGAATCTGGACTCAGTCGAG